>BKZX01028261.1:6147-49699 GCA_014362285.1 Fagus crenata
CAAATAGTACGGAAATATCAATATCTAGTGTGGAAATAACAAGACTCTAAAAAAAATATATGTATTTTAAATTTATTCGTTTAATTTATTTTGGATTTTGGAACTTAGTTTAAATTTGTTAATTTGATTTATTTTGGTATTATGAAACTTATTTATGCTGAAATTAGAATATTTGGCTCAATTTTTAAAATTATAATTATTTATTGAATAATGAGTTTAGATAGTTGAATAAAAACAAAATTATTTTCTGACAAAAATAGCCACAACTCGACAACCCAACCTGCTTCGTATGGGGTTGAGTTGGGTTGGTTTTTAAAATTGTTGTGGCATGGGTTGAGATAAAATTACTGTGGTTTAGATTGAGATGAAGATTTTTTAATTTGAGGAGGTCGGATTGGATTGAAAAATACGGCAAACCCAAAACACCAAGACATATACTCACTTCTACTTGAAATATGTGTTTGTTTATGTAATTATGCTTTGTAGTTAAATGATTAATTTTTTAATGTTATTCTTTTATACTTTATTTATTGTTTTTATATTTTTCTTATATAAGTTTTGAAAATTATTTAAATTTTTGTAGATATTTTTTTTAAAGTCAAAGGTTGTTATTTTTTATAGATTTATTCTATATAATTGTACTTTAGTTAATTATTAAAATAATCGGGTCATTATCAGGATAATTTGACCTTCGGCTAAACCCAATTCCACCTAAAAACTTTGATTTTGAACTTTTCTAGAAAATTCGGTGCCAAAACACAGAGATCCAGCAATTGATTTGGCTGTCACGATCAGAATGGGTCACCACCGTGAGACTATAAAAGGTTCTAAATTTCTAATAACTTACCCAAAATTCTACGTTAATGGCGAAGCTTGAAGAAATAGTACAGTTGTCCACCAAATATTCGGTACCTAACTGTCAAGTGTCCACAACCTGTACTATAGGCGTATTAGACTATCAGTTTTTCTTATATTTACAGTGTTACAAAAGAATTATTTGGGTGATGGGTTGGACAGGTTGTTAGTACCGTATTGGCCTTGTTTATGTTTTTTTTTTTTTTCATGTGTACCGGCTGTTTGGACTAGTCGTAAATCTGTGCTGAACGAGAAAGTTATTGGATATGATATACTAAAAGATATTGACAAAATATCAAATAGCACAATAGTTTGTTTTAGAGCATACCAAAAAGATTTTGGGCATTCCAATGAATTAACGGTGAAAATTACAAATATAAATATATAGAAGAAAATTGAGACATAATAACTAATAAGTGATTTTTCTATCAACAATTTGAGATTAATCCATTAAGAAGGATAGGTTGTTGGCAACCTCATTATCTGGTCTTTGATTACACAAAATGATAAAAATTGATATTCATGAATCTTCTACAAGTGGTGATTTTAGCATTAACAGGTAACATAGTTTTAGTTAAACTAGATGAAATGATGATGTGTAGATTTGGCATTTAAAAAATAACTGATGATGTGTAAAATTGTTTATGAGTTAACAAAAAGTCAAACATTCTTAGTTTTATATATCATATAGATATAGATAGGCCATTATATATAGAAAAAATTTATGTTCATACCATCCAAATGTGGACATTAATCCACATATTGTGAACATCGTTATTCATAAATTTAAACATGCTCACAAATTGTGGACATTGATGTCTACAATTTAAGGGGAATGATATATTAGTGTAAAATGCTGGTATGGGTCAATCAATTCTCTTATATATATTAGACTTTTATAATTTATAGTGATTTATGATCAATTATAATTTTGTAGACCTCTACCTTGTACTCAATCTTCTAGAAAAGGAAGATTTATATGTCGCAAAATTTTATCCATCTTAGGAAATGGTGCAAGCCTCTCACCATGGACACCAATTGTCCAAGAGATTAAAAAAATACATCAACACTTTGCCGTGTCTTGGTATCTCCACAATAAACTCATTCAAAATCGTTGAGACCGATGCCTCCGAAATTGGTTATGGTGGCATTCTCAAACAAAGAGTCAATCCAAACTCTTCAAGACAAATTGTTTGCTTCCATTCAAGAGTATGGAATAAGGCACAAAGTAATTATAGTACTATTAAAAAGGAAATTTTATCTATAGTACTAGGCATTTCAAAATTTTAAGATGATCTTTTATATCAAAAGATTTTAAAAAGAATAGATTACAAAAGTGCAAAACAAGTTTTAGAAAAAAATGTTCAAAACAGATTTTTGCCAAATGGCAATCAATATTATGTGTTTTTGATTTTGACATTGAATACATTAAAGGAAGCCAAAATTCAATCGTTGACTTTCTCACTCGTGAATTCTTGCAGGGTAAAGATGGCGAATAAAAAGCCACTAAAGTCCTCTCAGTCAAAATCCAATAAACCCAAGCTATTTACTCCCAGTCAAATAATCCTAGGGGACATAGTAAGCTATGATCCTCACCAAATCTCCCCAGTAAACATGACTTCCAGGATGGTCAATCTTGGAAACCCAAGGCCAAATTTTAGTTCAACTTAGTAAGTGACTATGACCCATTTTCCCCCCAAAGCATTAACATAGTCATTACCAGTAACTTCAAGCTCCAGTCAACCAAACACCCCAAAGCCAGTCATTATATCATATAAACAAAAATTAGCTCAAAAATAAATCATAAAAACAATAGAGGCCCAATTTTTTTTTTTTTTTTTTTTAAATTTTTTTGCTACTTTTACAAAAATATTTATATATATATATATATAATAATTTCATTTTATTCTTTTGCTACTTTCCACAAGCAGGAATTGATTTGCCTTCTCTAATTTTATCCAAAAGATTTTTCTTAATCGGAACTCATGATACTTTATGATCAGCTTGATAATTATATTTTTTTTATGTACGCTCTAATATTGAGTTTTCTAAATTAGAAGGGATTTGTGATTTTGCTTAGAAAATGGTTGAGACTAAAAAAATATGGTATATCTATTAGTTTACTTATTGGTGAGTTTGACATTAATCTTACCAGTTGCGACTGTCACTGTGAAAAAAATATTTCAACAATGAAAATTGTAAAAAATTGATGGCATAGTCAAATGAGTGATCAATGGATGAATGATTGTTTGATTGTATACATAGAGAAAGACATTAGTTATCATACAACGGTTTAAAAATATAAAAACACGTCAAAATCAATTATAAAAAGTTATGGTTTGATA
This sequence comes from Fagus crenata, assembly GCA_014362285.1. Taxonomy (NCBI): domain Eukaryota; kingdom Viridiplantae; phylum Streptophyta; class Magnoliopsida; order Fagales; family Fagaceae; genus Fagus; species Fagus crenata. The sequence goes on from BKZX01028261.1 coordinate 9,348, forward strand.
TTTTTGTTTATATTAAAAATGTATATTGACTTTTGGCAATTTTTTTTTTATTATGTCTATTAAAATTTGAGTTCAAAAGGTGTTCACTCTAAATTGAATTCCTGAATCCGCCCCTGATTGTAGTTAAGTAAATGTGTGGGTAAAATCCTGCCCGTAATAAATGGGTTGTGTGGGAAATGGGTATTATTACTTAATTGATAGTTTTTATTTTATTTATGTTATTGTACTCTTATTTTGATTATGCGTAATTGTCAATAATTTTATTTTAATTGTGTTTATTTTTTTTAGGTTGATTTTTGTTGTTCTACATTAATATTTTAAAGTGATCACTAAATATCTATATACAAATTTTAAGAAAAATTGAGAACTTTTGTTTGAGCCAAACGTCAAAAATTGTTTTTGAGAGAATTTTCGGGAACTCAACTTAACGCCGAAAAAAAGAGAAATGAAAATGTTTTTAACTGAAACATTTTCTGACAAAAAACAACCTAAAATATTTTGGGCTGAAACAAGGTAAACAAATGAAGTATGATGCTATGTCGGGTAGAAGCCCAAAAGTCCAAAAACTCTTTTTCTCCGAACACTTGTACTCATGCTTGCATTGGATTTAAGTAATTCGAGCCATATCCCTTTGAAGCTTCAAGGCCCCACCCCCAATAAATATTGATTTTTACTTTTGGTTGGTTTGCACATCAATGAGGAAATGAGTTGCTAGCTAGGGGACTTTCAAATGGTTCAAGCTGTCCCAGATGTGTGCACTTGATGAAAGACATACTTCACACGTTAAGGGAATTGTCCAAGCTCCATATCAATTTTGGTGCAAGTGCAACTACTTTCTCCATGCCTCCAAGCAGGCTTCTTGGGCTTGCATGTCAAAGACTGGGTATTTGAAAATTGTTAAGACAACTTGACAAGACCAATATTGTACTACCCTCCTTGGTCCATTACTGTCGCACGGCTCGCACAAGCCGTTTGAAGTTTTATATTGGCCTTCTATAAGGTTCATTCAATGCAGGGGCCCTGGAGATTTTATAGATGGATGATAGATAAAGAAAATGCACCACTTGGCCCAAGAAGTTATATATATATATTTTTTGCAAAGCTCCAGGAACCTAGGCAAAGTAGTTGCATGTGGCATACTTACAGTGTAAAGTGGTGCTTGGCTTCGGGGTTTTATGTTGAGATTTGGTTCCTACACAGTGACTTTTGTTGAGAGATAACACGTTTGGAGAGATTCCAATTGAGAATTAATATAACATATAGGGATATAACTTAATCTAAAAATTTGAGCTTATGAATTTGAGTCTAGTTATGTTATATTAAATTTTTAATTCTCTACTTTTTCTCTATGTGGAACTTCCACTCACACGTGTATACCTAACAATCTCCCCTTCAAGTGTGAGTCACTACCTCTTTGTGGGCTTCGAGACCACTCTTCCTGTGCCAAGGATAACTTACTAGCTCCCTTTTACCTATGAACCTTTTCTTTCTCTTGTGCATCATCCATGAGCCTCTAGTGTACCATTAGGGATGGCAAGGGACCCGTGACCCACGGGTACCCGACCCGCCCTGCCCCGTTTATGTAACAGGGTGTCGGGTCGGGTTTTTAACTGAAAACGGGTTTTAAACGGGTCTTAATCGGGTTTTTAACGGGTCGGGTTTTTTGAAAAACCCGAATCTCAGAATCTCACCGGAACTATTTTAAAAACCCACGAATCTCTCCCTCTCCGAATCTCCGAATCTCACCGGATCTTTGGACCCGTGGGTCTTAACCATCAACGGCGTAGCATCTTTCACGGCGTGGGTTTGCAGCGGAGGCGTGGACAGATCGGGTCTGAAGAACGGAGCGCAACAGAACCCACGAACTGGATCTGTACGCACAGATCGACGGTGGCTCAGATCTTGTTTGGATTCAGCTGATGGCTCAGATCGACGGTGGCTCAGATGACCGATGATGGTGGTTTGGTCAGATCCGATCCAACGGCTGATTGAGCTCCACGTTGACCGGATCTGAAGAAACTGATTGAAAAAATCCTTTAAAAAATAAATCGCGTCGGGTCGGGTACCCGTCGGGGCGGGTTAAACGGGTACCCGTTAAAATAGGCGGGGCGGGGCAGTAGACGGGTTTTTTGGGGCGGGTATCTAAACGGGTCGGGTCGAGGCGGGGCGGGGTGAAACCCGACCCATACCGCCCCATTGCCATCCTTATGTACCATCCATGAGCATGTGTCATCTTGTCACTCTCATTAATGGGAACTTCGTACGTTCATATCCATTGGAATCTTGCATTGCATCATGCTTTCTCAACATCTTTATTTTCTGCGAAAAGGATCCGTCCCCACTCGCACACCACCATGTGTTTTGATACCAATTGTTGGGAAGATAACACCTTTAGAGAGACTCCAATTGAGAATTAATATTATATATAAGGGAACCATTTAATCCAAAAGATTAAGCCTATGAGTTTGAACCGAACTATATTATATTAATTCCTTCACTCTCTATTTTTTCCATGTGAAACTCTCACTCACATGTGTATACCTAATAATTTTAGGGCAGAAATACACTTTTGGTCCTTGTGTTTAGGGGGTGTTTTCAATTTGGTCCTAGTGTTTTAATTTCATTCGATTGGGTCCCTGTGTTTTTAAATCGTTTTCAATTTTACCCCTGGAGCTAACTCCGTTAGTTTTAATCTTACGTGGCAAACGGAAAACTGACGTGGCAAAACAAAAATAATTAATTAATATTTAAAAAATCCACGTCATCATTTTAATAAATAAATAAAAATCACATTAAATTAAAACAAAAAATAAAATAAAAATCCAAATTTTATTTTCTGAAAAAATAAAATAAAAAGAATTCAATCCCAATTTATTTTCTCTCGTTTTCTTTCACTTTCTTGCCTACCAAACACAACACACACTCACTTCTACACACACTGATGAAACTCTTTTAGCATCCCAGCACCTCGATAAAAAATGGAGATTAGGCAAGGTTGAACTCCGTCATGCACAAACCTGTTCCTTTAGTTCCAAATAGCCTAGGACAGCACCGACCATACCTCGAGCTCCTCTCCAGAGAGCACCCAGAAATTTCACAAACAACTTAATTATATCAACCCACAACCACCAGATCAACACATCAACACTATCTTCATCCTCCACCAGATCTCAAAAAAAAAAAAAAAAAAAATTGCAACTCTCACAAAGAAATCGAACCTGACTCACTGGGTTCGCATTCGAATCTTCGAGCTTCCGCTCTCACTTGTGTCATGGAGGCTAGAGAGAGAGAAGCTCAAAACCCAGACGAGCCGTAGCTGGACTTGTTGTCGCGTCGATGGTGAAGCCAAAGAGGGCTAGGGGTTTGGAGCGAGAGAAGAAGAGGAAGAGCCATGCGACGAAGGCGAGGAGGAAGACGAGTGAATCTCTCTTCCGGAGCTCTGAGTCCGATCCCCAGATTCTCAAAAGGCAAAGATCCGTGAGCGAGAAATCGGCCGGGTCGTCCTCCAATTTCTCGCGTAGAAGCTTGGACATGGTTGGATCTGCCGGAGCGAGAACGCCCCGATGGTTTGAGTTTAGGAGCGACGCTGCCGTAGATCGGCACTGGAGGAACTCTTTATCGTCGTCTTCCTCATCAACTAAGAGATTCTTCGAGATGCCCAGATCTGGTGAGGGTTAAGAACAGAGGAGAGAGAAAGAAAAGAAAAAATAAAGGAAAAAATAAGAAAAATAAAAAGAATAGAGAGGAAAAAGAGTGTGGCTGACATGGATTTTTTAAATATTAACTAATTATTTTTTAATTATTTTTGTTTTGCCACATCAGTTTTCCGTTTGCCACGTAGGATTAAAACTAACGGAGTTAGCTCCAGGGGTAAAATTGAAAACGGCTTAAAAACACAGGGACCCAATCGAATGAAATTAAAACACTAGGACCAAATTGAAAACACCCCCTAACCACAGGGACCAAAAGTGTATTTCTGCCTAATTTTAGCTAAGCTTCATACTATTTATAACAGGCTCAAGCTTGCTAATTGGGGATTCTGGAGTCAGACTCAAAGTGTCCTTGCAAAAGTGAAATGTAGCACATAGAGAAGCTAATTTTTGGGAGGATAATTGATTGGCTGGTTACTCATCAAGTTCAAGAGCTTCCTCTCAATCTCAATGTCTTTAGCCTTCACAGGTTTGGTCTTCAATATAGCTTATATAATCTACACTGTTATGTAAGAGGAGGATAAGAGGACAAGATTTTAACTTGGAATTGAAGTGCATGCCATATGTTTGAGTGGCTTCCTTATGGATATTGAGGTGATCTTATTCTTAGGTGTCATGATTCAGGTTGCTTCCCATGGGGCTCCAAAAGAAATATATGTTCTATGTGGTCTAGGAATGGAGTGGCTCACTAGTGTTGTGATTTGGGGTTAGCAGAAGTGCATTAATTCACATGAATAATAACATAAAACACATCCACACAAGACAATAATATTTAAAGTAGTTCGGCAATCTCAAGCCTGCATTCACGGGCAATGCCGACCAAAATCCACTATCAACAATACTCACACAAACAACACTCACAAACAAAAGCTCTCACAAACGTAAACTCATAAGCCCAAAGACCCAATACTCCCTGTGAGATACCGTTGGAGCACCTCACAGGGTCGCTTGTGCTATTGAACCTTTTTAGGGTTGAAAATAGAGAAACAAGAAAAGGAGTAGCCACTTGATTTATAGGTTTAAGAACTAAATAAGACTTCATGCACAAAAGGACTACAAGTCTGAAGCTAAGGTACGTCTTGGGAAGATGTTAAGCACCCAATAACGCCTATCCTCATGGCTTACTTTCCTCTATATTACTTGATATATTTTAAAAGGAGTTTATAAAATAAAGGACAAATTACACTACCCTCCATCGAGATATTGCAGAACGATAATAAATCCCAAACTTGATCCAAAATGACAGTTTCACCATTCAGGTTTGACATAAAACTGTCATGGATCTTTCTGTTATCAATCTTAATGGAATACTCTGTTTTTTAAAAGATTACGTTTTTTGAAGACTCTCTCTCTCTCCTCTAATTAGAGGCTTGGTAAAAGAAATTTTTTTGAAAATGGAATATTCCGTTAAGGTTAGTAATGAAAAGACCCATGATATTTTTATATCAAACTTGAAAGGTGGGTGTAGACACCCCAATTTGTACTAGTCGACGATACTTATGATTCTCGGTCTCACTGATGATGATTTAAGATCTCTCATATAATGAATTATGTTGAAAACCACTTGGAAAGTTCTAGAAAACGACTTTCGAGAAGCTGCCTTGACGTAATAGGCGTGTGCCCCTTTAGAGGTGGCGCATGTCTGTAGTAAAGAGGCGTGTGCTATTGCCACCAGGCAGAAACCCTAACTCGTGAAACTATTTGATTCCTACAGGAACATGTCAGTTTTCCCCTTCTTCAAGCAAACTTTAGCCCCTTTATCACTATAAAAGGAGTCCCATACCTCATAAACAAATTATCCCGGAGAGTCTCCACAGAAAATACCAAGAAACACTGGTACAGTAGAATAGAGAGAAGTAGGAAGAAGTAGTCCTAGAGTAGCGAAACTCTACTAAAGCAGAAGCCTAGAAGAGGAGAAGTAGTTTTAGAGGAGCGAAGCCCTGCCTAGAAAAAGGTAGTGAGGAAGATTTCTTGAGCAAGTAGTGATTCTCTAGTTGAAGAACTAGAAGAATCACCCATTTCTCACGAAACTCCAATCACAAACCTAGGCGTTCAAAGCCTTTCTTGTTGAAGAACAACACACAAACCCCATCAAAGAGATCAAGTCTGAGAGACCGGTGAATTGCTAGCTTGCAATAAGCTCCCTAGAGGCTAGATATGGATCTTCTCAATAGGCCATATCAACCTCCATGATTTTCTGTTCATAATACTGCTTTTTTAGGTCTAGTTAGAATAATTAGTTTTTTTTTTTTTTTTTTGTTTGTTTTTTTAATCACGCTCCAATGAGCTATGCCATGTTTGTTTGTTTATTAGAATAGTTTCATACATCATCGCATGTATTAGGTTAGAATTACAACCTATATGTATATAGTTATGGGGATGAAACCCATGATTTGGTGAGTGTTGGATGCAAGGTGAGGATTCCTTTCTTTAAACTAATATTGATATTAGGCTATGCTTTGTTTGCCTTTTGATTGAGCTAGATTTAGGTTTACGTGCTTTTGAATGTTTTGAGATTATTTAATAAACTCTTTCAAGATATCAAGTAATATAGAGGAAGGCCAACCATTAGGTTGGGCGTTTCTTGGGTGCCTAACACCTTCCCAAGACATATCTTAATTCCGGACCTAACTCAAGACTAGTCTTTTTGTGCATGAAGTCATATTGATGGTTCTTGGACCCATAAACCAAGTGCGACTCCTTGTTCCTCTGTTCCTAATCTCAAAAAGGTTTGAGAATACGAACGACCCCTTAAAGAAGAAGAAGTGACCAACGCGGCATCTCACAGTGGCGACTCCACTAGGGACAAGAGAAGCTTAACTTCTACTATTACTTGATTACTCTTGAATTTGATTATTATTGAATCTAAATGCACATAAGCGCATGCTTTTTTAACCTAAGATACCTGACGGTACCAAACCTGCCAATCCTGAATTCTAATCGTTCTGCAGGACGTAGGATTGGTACTGTCACCTCACAGCCTATGTTACCTTGCCTATGATAGGTTTGGTGCATAATTAAGGATCAGTCTCTGAGCTAGTGTGTTTACATACTAGGAGAGATGCTCTTGTCGGAATGAGAGACTTTTGTGGAGTGATAAGGGTGGACTTAGAATTGGCCACCTACACTAATGAAACCCTAGGGTCTATATCTTTTAGCCCGGTCCAAAAGAATGCATGTGCTTGAGCATACTTGTTTGCATACATGACATGAAATCATGGGAGGTCTTCAAGTCTAAACAAAGTCATGGATGTTTGTGAGCATAAACCCAATGAGAATTTTCAAAAAGGGAAGGAATTTTTATCTTAAAACCAAAGGGTCTAGGCTACAAATATTCTCATGAAGATGAATTATCATATGCTTTAGAAGCTCATTTTTTCAAAATCAAGAAAGAAAGTCCATTTTTATCAAAATCTAGTTGAAAGCATATGGTAATCCATCAATGAAAGGCTTGAAGAGAGTGTGAGAGTTGAAAGCCAAAACTTTTCTGGAAGTTCATGAGCAATCTCATAGTGAATGGTGAGAAGAGAGCATTGCAAATGAGTTGCTCATGAAAGAAATTTAATGTAATGTGATGAATTGGGCCTTGACAATAGTGAAGATCAAACCCAAAACACCACAATGCGCTTGGCACGAGTCATTAAGGTCTTTTATTCACAAAACCTTCAAGCGTAAAAGTTGAAAAAACATTTTGTTCTCTTCGAAGGCATCATTGCATCGAATAAGAGTAACAAACTCATCTCCAGCTCTGCCTGGACAAGATCTCCATCGACCAATCGTTTAAAGAAAGGAGAAGATACCTAAGCGCCAGTCACCAAGTCTGAATCAGTCATCGAAGGTTACCTTAGGGAGTTTTCCGAAAGACTCGCCAAGATAGATGAAGCTTAAATGAAGAACTCTCGAGTAAAGGATGAAGAACGAAAGGACGAGGAAGAGAAGGCGAAGGCCGCAATCGAGTGAAGCAATGAATTTGAAGCTTTCACCGAAAGTTTCAAAGAAAAGATGGAGCTCATGCAAAAGGCATTCCAAAAGACTCAAGGGGTTGATGATCACCTTGCCACTATGGGAGGCATCACCAAAGAAGAACCTTTGCAGCTGCCACCCAAGTTTGTCATACCTGAAACTGATAGGTTCACCGGAGTGGGTGATCCTAAGTAACACTTGAGGCAATATCTGAATTTTGTCAAGATCAAGGGGCTTAATGAACAACAAGTCCTCCAAGCTTTCCCGTTATCACTGGTTAGATCGGCATCAAAATGGTACTACACCTTGAACATGGGGCAAACCAAGAATTGGGGAGAATTGGTTGAGATTTTCATTGATCAATTCTCATACAACACCATGATCGACGTCACCCTGCGTGATCTAGAGATAACTCGTCAAAGAGAGAATGAAACTTTCTCTAAATTCCTCGTGAGATGGAGGGCTAAAGCTTCGAAGATGATGAATAGGCCAAAGGAAAAGGACCAAGTCAACATGGTCATGAAGGGACTTCTACCGGTTTGCTACAACCGAATGTTTGCATTGCCTATCATGGATTTTGAGCAACTGTGCATTAGTGGGTTGAGGATCGAAGATGCCATAGATAATGGGAAACTTGACAAGAGAGAGGGAAGGATCTCTGCCTCACCGAAGAAGACTTTCAGAAGTTCAAGCAAGATGCCGAACATTCAAGTCAATATCAATGCTGTTCAACCGAATCAATATCAATATCAATGTCCTCCTCAACATGAACATCATAATGCATATCCATATCCGAGACAAAGTCCTAAATCTAAGAGGCACTTTGATCCATTGGGAGCACCCATAACTAAGGTCTTTGAGCATATGTGCAAGAGAGGTCATCTCAAACCTCTGGATCCAACTCCATATCCTGATCCTCTCCCAAAGAATTGGAACACAAATTTGTATTGCCGTTTCCATCAGAAGATAGGACATAGTATCGATGAGTGAACTCGATTAAAGCATGAGATTCAAGATCTCATTGACAACGATGTCATCCCAAAGCCGAGGCTTGCCAATCAACCCAATGTGCATCAGAATTCGTTGCTGAACTATCAAAGAACAACTCCTCCGAACCAAATCAATTTCATCGAAGTACTCTAAGAAGATTGGGTGCTAGCCATTGATGATGAAGCTTGGGACGATCTTGAAGGAGAAGAAGAAGCCCACAACACTAGCTAGTATGTGGAAGACATTATTGAGATTGAAGAAGCACATCACCTGACAAGAGGAGGAAGGCACTTCAAGCCTACCAATCTAGAGGAAGATTATCCTGGGTGAGACCCACCACCTACAAGGGAGGCTGACAAAGCCAAAGCTCCTAAGGAGACTGAAGAAAACCGAGTCCTAGCTCAACTGAAAAAGACTCAAGCTAGCATCTTAATCTGGGGATTGATAATGGCTTCACAAAAACATAGAGATGCCATACAAGAAGCCTTGGCTGGGAAAGAAGTTCCTATGGAAACTACACTAGAGCAAATACTGTCTATCATGGGTGTGACCACCAATGAGTCCGCTATCATCTTCACTACCGAGGATTTGCCACCCGAAGGAAGGGATCATAATAGAGCTCTCTATGTGACCATAGATTGCATGGGTTCCAAAGTACTGAAGGTATTGGTTGACAACAGATCCTCGATCAATGTATGCCCGATATGCACTGCCATCAAGATAGGGTTGACCAAAGGACAGTTGACGCCTTCAAGCCTCACAGTCCGAGCTTATAATGAGAGTAGCCAATAGGTTATTGGAACTTTTGAAGTCGAATACCAGTTGGAACCGGTAAGCTCGTTCGTGGTATTCCATGTCCTTGAGATCACTACATCTTACAACTTGCTGTTAGGAAGAGCTTGGATGCATCCTCTAGGACTTGTGCCTTCTACAGTTCATCAGAAGCTCAAGCTACCTTAGAAGGGGGGATTCCTCACTATTCTAGGTGACGGAGAGATCAGTGCACCTGTGTGTGACATCAAGAGCAACAATGACATACAACTGCGAGACTTTGAAGTGATAAAGACTTCAAGCGTGGTCATTGCCTCAATAATGAAGAAGATGGGCTATCAATCAGGCATGGGGTTAGGAAAGTTCAACCAAGGAATTAAGAAACTCCCTAAAGTCTACAATCAAGATGCCAAGTGCAAATACGGCTTGGGATACAAAGAAGAGATGGGAGAGACGCCCAAGAATAAGCACACTCTGAATGAGAATTTTGTCAAGCCCGGAGAAGACTTTCCATACTGTGGATTTCCAGAGCTAAGAGGAGGCAAAGCTCATTGGTTAACTAACATGGTCCCAGTTCCCAAGAAAGACGGAAAAGTCATAATGTGCGTGGATTTCAGAGATTTGAACAGAGCATGTCCGAAGGATGACTTCCCTCTACCACAAATCGATGTGCTAGTAGATAACACTGTAAGAAGTGCATTGATGTATTTTATGGATGGTTTCTCAAGGTATAACCAAATTCTTCAAGACTCAACTGACCTTTGAAGACAAAGCTCCAGTAGAAGACGAAGCTCCTGTGGAAGACAAAGCTGATGAAGACTTGATGGAGCCGATGGATCCTGAAGCCATGAAGATGTTCGTCCAAGAAAAGGATGTGTTTTATATTGAAGAAGAGTTCAAGGAAGATCTTGCTGCTGCGATTGTGCCATTGGATGGAATCACTAGTATTTGGTCATTTGAAAATAATTTTCTTGATGTAGTTTTTAATACTTTTGAGTCTATCAATCTTGTTTCCAATTACCCAATTAACGAAATGAACTTGAATTTTGATTATATGCATGTGTCCTCTGGCAATGAAGCTTTAAATACTAAAAAAAAATTTAAGTGATGAACATTTAATCAATGAGGAAGATGAAGCTAAGATCAAACCAACTGAAAATGAAACTATGAAAATTAACTTGGGCAATTCAAAGAATCCTAAGGAAGTCAAAATCGGTTCAACATTATCATCAGAAAAACAAGAAGAGCTCACTAAGCTAATCAAGGAATTTCCAAAAGTATTTGCATGGTCATACGAAGATATGCCTGGGATCGACCTGATATTGTACAACACCGAATACTGACACTCCCAAAGGTCAGACCAGTCAAGCAGAAGTTACGTTGCATGAAGCCAGAATGGATGTTGAAGATCAAAGAAGAAGTCGTCAAGCAGCTGAAAGCTGGATTCATCAAGGCAGTCAGTCAAACTGATTGGTTAACTAACATGGTCCCAATTCCCAAGAAAGACGGAAAAGTCATAATGTGCGTGGATTTCAGAGATTTGAACAGAGCATGTCCAAAGGATGACTTCCCTCTACCACAAATCGATGTGCTAGTAGATAACACTGTAAGAAGTGCATTGATGTCTTTTATGGACGGTTTCTCAAGGTATAACCAAATTCTAATGGCTCCCAAAGACATGTCGAAGACAACGTTCGTGACAGAATGGGGGATCTATTGCTACACAATAATGCCTTTTGGGTTGAAGAATGTTGGCGCAACGTACCAGAGGATGGCTACAGCCTTATTGCATGACATAATGCACAAAGAAGAAGTGTACATAGATGACATGATCATCAAGTCTGCGATTAGGGGTGAGCATATCACCAACTTGAGAAAGTTCTTTGAAAGGATAAAGAAATACAAGCTAAGGCTTAATCCAAACAAGTGCAACTTTGGAGTCACTGATCAAGGTGGACTTGATCAAGATCAAAGCCATACTTGAGATGCCACCGCCCAAGACAGAAAAGGAAATAAGAGGATTCCTGGGCAGATTACAATATATCAGTAGATTCATAGCGAGGCTAACTACTACATACAAACCAATCTTCAAGTTGCTTAAGAAGGGAGAACCTAAGGAATGGACAGAAGATTGTCAGAAAACCTTTGAAGCAGTCAAGGAGTATTAGTCCAACTCACTAGTTCTAGCACCACCAAAACCAGGGAGACCATTGAATCTGTATCTCTCAGTCATTGAAGATGCACTAGGAAGCATGTTGGCTCAAGAAGATGAAGACAAACAAGAACATGCGATATATTACCTAAGTAAGAGATTGAAGGATTATGAAACCCGATATACCGCAATAGAAAAGTCATGTTATGCTTTGGTCTGGGCACTGTAGAAGCTCAGACATATCTTGTTATCACATCAAGTACTTATGGTTGCCAGAATGGGCCCACTAAAATATGTAGCAAAAAAACCATCAAAGGAAGGGTGATTGTTGAGCATTGTGTTGGTCACCCTGTAAGAGAAGATGATCTCAATGATGATTTTTCAGATGAAGACTTCCTGAACGTAGAAGAAAGAATTACATGGAAGATGTACTTTGATGGAGCTTCTAACTAGCATGGATATGGAGTAGGGGTTCTCCTTATAGCACCGGATGGAGTGCACATACCGCTATTAGCCAAGTTGAACTTTATGGCTACCAACAATGTCACTGAATATGAGGCATGCATAGTAGGCCTTGAAGCACTCTTAGCCATTAATGTGAAAGAAGTAGAGATCTATGGAGACTCCGCATTGGTGTTAGCGCAAGCTTAGAGAATATGGAAGACGAAGTAAGAACACCTAAAGCCTTACCAAGCTTACCTTGAGAAAGTGTGTCAAAAGTTTACCAAGATCAAGTACACATATGTGCCTAGAGCCCATAATCAGTTCGCAGATGCGTTAGCCACATTGGCGTCCTTAGTGCAAATACCTAAGAACACATTTGTACGACCAATAGAGATCAAGAGGAGAGAAGCTCCAACACATGAAAGAAAAGTCTGCGTGCTAGATGACGAGATCAATGATGGGAAGCCATGGTATTACGACATTCACAACTTTGTAAAGGACAAGGTATATCCAGAAGGGGCAGACAGAAAAGATAGAAGAGCACTAAGGTTACTAGCCACCCAATACATCCTGTGTGGTGGTGTTCTATACCAAAGATCCTATGAAGGAGTACACTTGAGATGTATTGATAAAGAAGAAGCAGAAAAACTTATCAAAGAAGTACATCAAGGGGTGTGCGGACCACACATGAATGGATGAATGCTCGCTAAGAAGATTGTGAGACTAGGATTCTACTGGGTCACCATGGAAGCGGACTGCATAGAACACGCTGGCCATTTTCAGTATGGGGTATTGACATCATTGGGAAGATTACTCTCAAAGCGTCAAATGGACATGAGTTCATCCTAGTGCCTATCGACTATTTCACCAAGTGGGTAGAAGCTACCTTATTCTCAGTATTGAAAGCCAAGTATGTGGCCAGGTTTATAGAAAGCAACATCATATGCCATTATGGAGTCCCTCATGAAATCATTTCGGACAATAGTATGCACTTTGAAGACGACTTAACCAAATTAAAGCAAATCAATACTGTAAGGGAATGCCAGGGTCACTTTGAAAGGCTTCTTAGCCGTGTGGGGAGGTTGCCGTCAGCACAACAAGTAGGTTGCTTCATTAGTGGTCTCAGGGAGCACCTTAGAGTGGATGTACGTGCAAGCTCTTAAACCAACTTCCTTGTCTTTTACAGTGGGTTTAGCTTACCTTTATGAAGCCAAATGTCATTCTCAACAACTACTACTTCTATCAGAAGAAATTAAGGAGTCTTTGCCTTTATCTCTTAGCACCGGTAAAACTATCATGAAACTTACCCCTATAGAGTTCAATGAGAGGCAAAACAAGGACTTATGCTTTAACTGTGATGAGAAATTTGCGCCAGAACATAGATGCAAGAAGCTTTTTCTTATTGAAGTGAGTTGGCCTGATGAACATGAAGAAGATTCCCTTGAGTACAAGGGATAACTTTAAGAGAGAGGGAATATTACAAACACGTTTGCATGTGGTGCATGGGTTGCTGAGTCAACTTACTGTTTTGGTACTGAGTCAACTCGGTGGTTATCAAATTTGGTGGTTATTGAATCGGTTCCGTAACTTTGTTGCAAATAGGAGTTGTGGTTAGCTACATGTCTTGGAAGCTATGTGTTTGATGTTACTGGATAATTTAGGAAGTGTTTAGGATGTGTTTAGGAATTATCTTTAGGAATTGTTATTTGTTTAGGAGTTGTTATTTGCTTAGGATAGTTGAACTCAACCTCTTTTGTTTGAAGTTGAGTTACTTTACAATTCTTTATGTAAATTGTTTGGCTATTTAAAACCCACGTTTAATGAAGAATAGATATCAGATTATTTACAAAACCAAACTTTGCTTGTTAAGGAGGATCGGTTATCCCTCGAACCATAGTGCCCCGTAGAGGACGTGGAACAGCTCGAAGCCAGCCAAGGGGCTCGTATCAGTTTCAATCTTTTTTCTTGTTGTCTTCCTGAGTTTTATCACAGCAACTAAATGGAGTGAAGAAAGTGGCAGTGGTGTTAGGGATTTTGGGCATTCTAATTAGGATTGGGTCGGGACATCTAATGTGGTTGTCTCTTGCTCACGTGTTCTCCAACCATCCAAGCCCAAGTGTCATGCAATTACAAAGTAATATAAGCAATGAGTCTAACTACAAATAAATGGAAGGTTTAATTTACAGACGTTTTAAAAACATTGAGGACTAATATATATATATATATATATATAATTTAACTTTCAGTTACTAAAATATAAACTAACCAAAATTTGGGGGCCAAACATATTTTTTTTGGCTATTACAATATCCTTAAGAAGACATCTCATGAAACCTTATATAGTCATAGTCAATTTGTATTAGTTAAAAGGCACGAATCAATAACTTGTTCATTTCATTGATTTGTCTCAGCATCAAGGAAGATTCAAGGGCTAAACATGGATACACAACTTTGTAAATTACCAAAACATCAAATTCACAAAATAGAAGATGACCACTGATGTAGCTCTGAAATCAGTGGACGGCAGTCAAGACGAGCAGCAGAGTAGACGACCTGCAAGAGGAGAATATGGTGATCGGAGGGGCACCGGTTTGGGGCCGGCCTAGGAGGCTCCGATGCCTTTGTTAGTCAAGGTCTTTCCGGTGGCTTAATGCAGAGAAATATTTTGTATTTTGTTAGTCTACTGTTCATACCTGGGTACGGATGGAGGATGGCCTTTTATGTCTTTCGGTCCTCCACGTGGCCTTCCAGAGGCCGTCCGATCTTGGGACACCTGGGGAGCTTATGGCCCTTCATCTGGCAAGCGGTGGCTGGCTCGTGCGTGGTGCTGGGCGACGCTGCGAGGGCTTTATCCCTGGGATTCTCGGAAGACACCTGCTCTAGGTGAGGTGTTGATTCGGTGAGGTGTCTCACTTGGTTCCCGTAGGAGATAAGGATGGATCTGAGCCTGGTGACTAGGCTGTTGTGAATGGTAGAAGGGAGTGGATCAGATGAAGGAAAGGAAGGTCTTCTTCGCAGTAGAAGGTCTTCGTCTTTCACTTGGGAGAAATTAGCAAATATCCCCTTAAACCACTAACACATTATAGCAAAGCTTTGTTGTTTGACAAGTTATATATTACATAAATGTTTAAAAGAAGGAAGCATTTACATAAAAGGTAGAAACTATTAGATATAATACATTTCTTGTACATATTATTAACACTGCTAATTATCAACCAAAAAAATCTAACAAGATCTTGAAGGGAACCATGTTAAAATTATTTCCTTGAACATCCATGCCAAACTGAAACCTAATGATTGTTTAAGATTTGATGTAATTATCTCAACCAAAAAATTATATTAGGAAACAGTATAAGTCTAGACCTCACAACATAACACGAAAGATAGCTTATTAACTACTGATGGGAATATTTTACAACTTTTCCTTAAGTAAGAGATGACGACCTTCCAGCCCTTAAGAGTGACGACCTTCCAATTACTAAGCCGAATGACGACCATCCCTCATGCATGCTTAACTATTCCAGTCAACAGTTTCTGAAGGGGGTATTTGTTAATTTCTCCCAAGTAAAGGATGACGACCTTCTACTACGAGAAGAAGACCATCCGCTCCCTCAGAAGATCAACTCCCTTCTACTGCTCACAATAACTTAGTCACTAGACTAAGATCCATCCTTATCTTCTACGGGAACCAAGTGAGACACCTCACCAGATCAACACCTCATCGTGCACAGGTGTCCTCCGCGAATCCTGGGGATGAAGCCCTCACAGCGTCGCCCAGCACCATGCACGAGCTGGCCACTACTTGCCAGATGAAGGGCCACAAACCCTCCATGTGTCCCAAGATCCAACGGCCTCCGGAAGGCCACGTGGATGATCGAAAGGCATAAAATGCCACTCTCCTTCCGTACTCAGGTATGAACA
Source organism: Fagus crenata (assembly GCA_014362285.1). Lineage (NCBI taxonomy): Eukaryota > Viridiplantae > Streptophyta > Magnoliopsida > Fagales > Fagaceae > Fagus > Fagus crenata. The sequence continues at coordinate 25,299 of BKZX01028261.1, forward strand.
ATATACTAAAACACCAGATTACTCTCTCTGCATATTTTTCTGGTGAACTCCGACTAACAAAAGCATCGGAGCCTCCTAGGCCGGCCCCAAACCGGTGCCCACTCCGATCATTCTTTTGTCCCTTGCAGGTCTTCCGCTCCTCGGCTCGCTTGATGGCAGTCAACTGATTCTCCAGCAACTTCAGTTCTTGGCTAGCTGTGCAACTGTTGATATGAAGATGCAAACTTCGGTCATTTCCATGGAGATGCAGATTTCAGACATCAACAACTACCAATATACATTGTCCCTTCAAACAAAATTGCAAACCTGTAGGGCAGAAATGAACTAAAATTGCAACAAATAATTTTATGACCAAGCAAGAATTTTAAGCAATATAAAGAAAAATGCTCACAATAGAGGTCTTAAATCCATGGGCAAACATGAAAATTGAACCATGAAAAACCATTCAAAAAGGTTTTCTAAAGCCACCAATTTATTTCAATAAAGAAATAAAAAATAAATCATAACCATATGAAGACATGGATAACAAAAGAAAGGAAATTTAATTTAACAAACAAAGAAAGCACAGTTGGCTATTTGGGAGATGAGAAAAAGACCAAAGCTTTATTAATCCTGGGGAAAAAATCAAAAGTAAATATATTCCAAATGCACTTTTGGCTTTTGGATTTTACTTAATGAAGACCACATGCAAGCAATTTGTAGATAAAGCAAATTGAAATTTGAGATTATGAACCATAGATTTGGAAGTCCAGGTAAATAAAGAAGAAGAGAGTCGAATCCTAGATTTGGAAGCAGTGGTCCCACGTGTCGTAGATGGTAGAGAGTGAGTGAATAAGCACTGGTTTTGTTGGCGGAGGCAGTGGGGAGTCTTAGGCCACAGTAGTTCCACGTAGAGAAGATTATTAGAGAGAGAGAGAGAGGGATGGAGGAACATATTGAATGGTGAAATCGAATAGGTGTTGTTCTTTCTTTTGTCTTTTCATTTTTGCCTTTGCCCCAAGCGGCATTTTCTTCCAGATTTAAAGTTTTAAGGGACGTATATACTTAATTATCACAACAAGCATTAAATACCGAACCATGCATGGCAGTGCCCTTCGTTGGTGCAGCTTAAACCATGTTGGACATCAAAACAATGCTATGCAGTTGCACATGTTCTCGCAAAGCAAGTAGATTCCCGGCAGTTGTGGCTGGAGCCTGGAGGACACACCAGTAGATATTTCATCTTTTGTATTACAAGACATTTCTAATCTTCAATAAATTGGTCGTATATATAGGCATTCTTCTTAAAAAAATAAAACAAAAAATTATTTTAGTTAAGAAAATAAATTGTTAAGATGCTTTCTTGTCATCTTATTTTTCACAATAACCATTTAATAACCCAAAATTTATAGTAAAGCAAAAGAAAGGGAATCTTTAAAACCATATATAGGAGTTGTTTCCTCTGGACAATGGCTTCTCTAGCTTTCCCTAGTTAACATCTATTGGGGTTCCACGTTTCATGTTCTTTTCACAAACATCTTTTCTTTTACCCATTTTAAATAAAATATATAACGAATAGGTTTTTAACGAGATTCTAATTGTGTATGCCGCTAGTCCTTATTTTTCTATATGAAAAAAATATGATATGGCACTATTTTATTGGGGATGGAATCAGGAGGATTTATATTGAATGCTTACAGAATTTTCTCTCTTCTTTAAATTAAACAAATTAATTGTTCTGAATTAACTTATCACAATAAATGTTCACAAAATATTCTCTTACAAAGGAAAAAGGTATTTGATGTTTGTGGTTTTCTTTTTGCTCGCAGCAAAGGTTAAGTGAACTTTTTTTGATAAAGAAGGTTATCAAGTTCTTTTCGCTTGGACAAACATTAAAGTAGAATTAGAAAATTACTCTAGAAAGTGTGTTTGTGGTCTAAAGTACATAAAGTGCGCTGCTTACCTTTTTTTATTAAACAAGTTATTTGAGTTTTGACGCTTAAGCAAGTACTTATACAATGCATGCATGATATAAAGATTGAGAAAAGGATGATTATGTTTCTCTTTAAATTGATTCACAACATATGTCACGCTCATTTTTTCAAGTGAAAGGTTTTTTTTTTTTTTTTTTTTTTTAATTTGCTAGAGCAAGTAAGTGGTTTTGTTGCACATATGATTCATCGCTTATGTCAAAATCAAATGGAGGAATGTTGTAACTTATTTAAAAATGAAAAATTATTCAATAGTCCAAGACTACAAACAAATGCATCTCTCACAGAGTGGTGGGTCTTACTATGAATTTAATTAGTGGGATCCATCATTCATGTGGTAGGACCCACCATTCATGTGGGGAGACTATGCATTTATTTGTAATTTTGGATTACTAAATAATTATTCATTTAAAAATAGACAGAAATTTATTTTTGTCTCTATATTTAAGGTGTTTTCATTTTGGTCATTATGTTTTTTAATGTTGTATTTTAGTTCTTGTTTTCTTTTTAACAATATTTCATATTAGTCATTACCGTTATCTCACTTATTAAATTTGATGACGTAACTAACAAAATACTGGCATGACACATCTAAAGATGACGTGACAAATATAATAAAAATAAAATTTTTATAAGCGTTAAAAAAAAAGCCACATCAACACCTTAATTAAAAAATATCCACATCAGATAGGAATAAAAAAAAGGTCTTCATTCCTTAATTAAAAAAAAAAAAAGGAATTAAATTAAAATAAAAACTCAATCCCACTTTCTTAATTAAATTTATCTCTATTAAAAAAAAACAAGTCGAAATAGCACAAGAACCCCTAAAACGACCAAAATATCCTGGGAATCTCAAAAATGACAAATAACATTGGAACAATTAAAATGACTAAAATACTCTCGAAACCTCCAATATGATTGAAAACCCCTCGAACCTCCAAAACGGTCAAAATACACTTAGAATCTCTAAAATAACCAAAATAATCACTGAACCACTAAAATGTCCAATATACCCCCAAAACCTTTAAAATGACTAAAATATCCATAAAACACTAAAATGATCAAAATACCCGAGACCTCCATTCTCATTGCATTTAATTAATGACACAAATTGCCGTATATGGTTCGCAATTGTCTTTACTCGTACGGATGAAATCATATTAATTTTTCATCTTGGAACTATTTATATGTCTTAGTCTCTTATTCTTTTACTTTTGTTTCTTGGAAACCGATGGCAATCATAAACCCCACAATGGCTTAATTTAATAAATTTCAGAAAGGGCCCGTGCCTTTTTGATTTGTTGTCATGCGTGCAACATGGTTTTGATTCTAGATTTTTAGAATTTTATATTTAATGTGATTGTTTCTTAAATTAGATGGGGCTAGTTAGGAAAATTTAATGTGTAATTTTCCGTAGGAGAGCATAGGAATTGGAAGCATAATGCAAGGCGTACGGATGTTAGTCAATAATAGGCAAAACATAGCTGGTTATACATATATGGAGAGTAGCCTACCCTACCCATTATTGACTATTAATTATGTCCGAATCATTATTATTTTGAGTTACAAGAATCTTGAGATTATAAAATTATGGTTTTTAATGTATGAATAACCTATGCAAAATCGCAGAATTCAGATATGTTGCAAGTGTTTGGGCTATCATCAACATAGCTATATTCAGCGTTGAATTCATACATTATTTGTTAGTAATGCATGTCTTTTAATCAGTGTGCTTCTATGGACTTTAGTCCAATTTTTTTACACTGATTTACACGAATGACAGCTTACATATATATATATATATATTTTATCTGATTGGACGACTGCCATGAAAAATTAAAAAATTTACTTTTCAAGAGTCTTTAACTTTTTATGTTAGTCGTTCAGATCTACTGCTACCACCGTATTAGCACCACCTTCTTCATCTTTATCATATCAATGTGAAATATTAATTATATTTCATTCAAGCCAAATGACTAAAAAAAAAAAAAAAAAAAAAAAAAAAAAAACCTTTCAAGTTCACCGTTTTGAGTTGCAGCTAGCCAAATACAAGTGATCCATGAAAATATTTTTACTGAGGGCATAGTGGAACTAGGCAAATATCTATAAAATGATTGCAAATTAACTATATTGATGAGGCCCATGTGTTGGAAAATAAAAATTATGATTAGGGTTTAGTTCAAACCTGAAATGAATTTTTAAAATACTCGATCGATAACAAAAACCTAATATAAGATGAACATTAATGATCATTTGTCAGTGGTCTTCAATGATAAGATGACAAATATGGTACCGTGATCATATCCAGAATTTAATTAAGTTCAACATATAATATATATTCATCCATCAAAAAAAAAAAGAAAAAAGCATCAACCTATGATATAACTAGCTAGTTTTACAAATGATGGGCTGAAGTTAAAACAAGCAAACCCCACTTACATTTTGAGAAACTACATCAATCTTGTAATTAGAAGAAACCCATATAGGATTCTCTTTGTAATATCTATAGCACGAAATAAGGCAACCCCAGTAGATATGAGCACACTAAATGTTACAAGTGCAATTACCCCAAAAGCCAAACTTGGCATCATACACATCAAATAATCTTGCACCAACACCCTACTGCTGCACACACATCATAAATGTAACGACAAAAATATTGCTTCTCCCACTCCATCCAAGTCGAAGGTGTCTTATAGTTTGTCTCCAAGATCTTCATCTCCCTCATTCGCAACCGGAGCACAATCATATTTTTATCGACCAGCCTGCCCCAATAGTCTCGTCTGTTCGTTTCTCCACTTACCACCACAGTTAAGTTAACACGCTTTCTTTGGTGTGGAGTTGTAGAAGAAAATGGGTGGCAGGGAAGCTTAGCAAGAGAAATAAGGTTGGTTGCTTCCATTGATGAAATACAAAGGATATGATCTTTCTAAGCAAAGCTACAAAAGAAATTTATCAAGCAAATCTAAGAAGTGAAACAAAATGAAGTTAGGGATACTTTTATATATGGAATAGGAAGATGACACATGACGTTTGCCACGCGTATTACTTTTTGGCACCTTGAGAGGGGAAATTATTGGATAGTCCCGGACTACCAGCTCAACATGCTGATCTTGTACTCCTAGTCAATAAAAACACCCCATATCATTAAAAGGGATGACATTAGCATTACTGCCACGCGAGCACGATAGAAAGTTTTTCCTTAACGCCGTTAGGGTTTGCTCATTTGAAATTGACTCAAATTATTGGGCAGGTTGTTTACACATATTCTCCTTCATCTCCTCTATCCTCACCCATGGCCACAAGTCATGGTTTCCTAGTTTCCCTCTCTCTCTCTCTCTCTCTCTCTCTCCTTCATCTCCTCACGAATAGCGGCTCGAGCAGTTCAAGCAACGTCAGCTTCGCAAAAATCTTTGCCCCAAGTAGTCGTCTCGCTTAGGTAGGGGCTGTGCCAACTCAAACCCACTCCCTCTCTTCTCCGTCACCGGTGAATGATAACCTTTCCTATGGGCACCTGCATCTGTAAAAGGTGAGCGTGTGATTTTTTTTTTTTTTTTTTAATAAAAAAATAAGACTTTGACGAAAGTTTTGGAAAAATTCTTATATACAACATCTGGAACTCAAAAATGATGATTTGAATTGCATATTTTTGGGTTTGAATATCTTGTTTAGGGTTTGCAATTTTTCTCTAGTTGTGTCTTGCAGTTACTGTTTTGATTTGTACTTGTCTTTCTTTGTGTGTGGCTTGGTCCTATCCAGCTCTTGTAGAGAGCACAGGGGATGCACTCTCCGTTAAAGCAACTAGGATTTCTTGGTTAAAGAAATTTTTATAAGAGACTATGAATCCAAATGCTCAAGCCAAATATAGCCTTAATAATGCTTAGAATGAATTGTGAATGGGATTCTAATGAGTTCCATGTGCAATTAAATAGTTTGGTTGTGATTTATATTCGAATTCAAGGAGGGACCACATCTGTGACTTAACTAACTTTTTTCTTTGATTTGCAAATAAAATTGATGAAAAAGTGTATTGTATTTAGGAGTAAAAAGAAGGGCTCAAGCCAATGGCTTGGCATTTCACCCGTTCGTGGGGTTTGTATTGGGAGTTCAATTGCTCTATCTTACACTTAGCTACCAAAACAACATTTCTTTTAAGGTTTTCATGTCTACCTGAGTGCTTTTTGGGAGGAATTCTGGCGCTAAAAGCAGGGTAAAAGTAGGCTTGTTAATGGTAGAAAATCAGACATAACACAGTGCGCAAAGTTTCTTGGTGGTGTTTTACAGTGCATAATGTTGTCACTGAACAATTAAATAGGTTGGACCCATGATTTATGCTTTGAAAGTGAGAGAGATGTAATATTTAATACAAAACTAAAACATCCTACACAAGTACAGGATATATAGTTGTGTTTTGATTTGTTCTTATTGATTGTGATTTATATTCAAAATTTATAATCATTTCATATCACATATATTCGCCTCTTTTCTCTTTAACATTAGAGTGTCAACCAGATTTTAATTTCTATTCCAAGTAATATCCATTTTTCTTGATTTGTAGGTATCACTACGTCTTGATGCTCGAACAAAATTTTTGAATCCAAAGTGTAATGAAGGAATGATGGCCAGTGGATGATTTATGAGGGTATTCGTGAAATTGAGAAGAGGCTTACCAAGGCAGTTGAATCCAAAGTGAAATGAAGGAATGCTGGAGTGCCGCTTGACAATTGGGTCTATGAAGTGGCCAACTTTTGAGACTTTCATTTAAGATAATGATATGTTGAGATGAAAACAAATCAAAATTCCTTTAGTAAGTTGGTTCACATTTTCTAGGAGGCCTATGGGCGTGCTTATTGGAAGAATGGAATATTGAGAGATTATGGCAGTTGTACTAAAAGTTGAAGACAAGATTGGAGGGAGGGATTGAGGCATATCAATGGTGATAAGATTGTAATTTGTGAAGTACAATTTTTTTTTTAAATGATGATTTCTTTGAGCTCTCTTTCTCTATGTAGTATAAATTGATGTAATTTCAAAACACATGTAATGTGAATTTGTTTATCCATTGCCCATTGTAATTGAATTCATTTTCAAGGATCAGCCTTCATTGAGACATTGCTTGCAGTCATCAAATCCTTAAAATACAAATTGGTAGTGTTTTTTGTGATTGCCTTTCCATGATGTTAATGATGAATCCTTTGACATCGTCATAATAATACTGACATTTGTCAAGCTCCTTAAAATGAGATAGGCCACAAATGTGTTTGTAATGCATAATCCCAAACAATTATGAATTTCACTCTTTGCCAAAAATTTCATGTGCAAAAAAATAAATAAATAGAACATATAAGGTACAATAAGTCTTAGTGATCTTCTTTCCGTCATTGACAATTGTAGGTGCCTTTTTTTTTTTTTTTGGTGAAGGAATAAATTGGAGGAGTGGGACCAAACTCTCACCAGGCCATTGAAGTGGGCTTTGTGGCTATGGTTGCCTTTTGAAGATGATGGCCCAAGACTAAGATACGCAGCTCATAGCAGTCCAATGAGCAGTTCTTCTTACTTAAATAGCTCTTGCATCAAAGCACAAAGAACAAGACTAAGATAAATATGGCAGTGAACCACGGGAGACGGATTTGGGGGAGAGAAAATTCAGGAGGGTGTGCACACTTGAAGATGAATTTGTGGTTTTAGATTAAGGATGGTGTTTGGTGTTTCAGAAGGTTGCTGTATAGGTTTTCTGATGTTATGCGTTCTCTTCTCCCTTCCTGCGGAGTGCCTTCCCCCTTTTATAATAGCCCATTTTTTTCCGCTGGAGGGAGCTCTTGTCACTTCGTTAGGACAAGGGCCATCTCCATTGACAAACCATTTCTGCTCTTCCCAAGACACATCTTTTCCTCTTTTTCAAGGTAAAAATTTCTTTCGGCCATACTTTTGCTCCTTTTCATGTTCCCGCCATATCGTCTGCATGATTTTGGCTTACTTTTCCAGGCTCCTTTCATCTGCAATATCATCGTTATTTCTTGGGAAGGCGAGGACATTAATGGAGTTCATTGAGGAACACGGCTGCTTTAAATGCCTTGTTTTACAGAGTAAGAAAACGGTTTCATGGTTCGCGTGCACACACATGGTTACAAGAATCAAGCTTTGGTGACCGAGGTATTTCCCAAACAAATCCTTCAATCTTTAGCTGAATTCATGAACCCCTTGGACAAACTCCCCTACCGCCAAACCATCACCCTGTGATTCCTGCAGAGAATAAGAAAATTAGTTAGCTTTTCGCAAGTTTGGGCTGCTGCCATTAAACAATTATCACATCAATCTCTTCTACTAGTGATATCTCAATGGCTTATTGAAGTTTGTTAGCTTGTAATGGAACTAAAAATCCCTCGACTTAGCTCCTGCCATGGCTTTTGGAGTTCTCTAGACAGAGAGTTACACTATCCATTTCATAGTGGAGCCTTATGGACTTGGACCTCTCACTTGTTTTGGGTCTTGGTTCTTTCGGCATTCTTTGAGCATATTGGCTTGGTGGGACTATTAGTCCGCTGAAGTTTTTTGACTAAACTTGTTGCGAGGACCCTTTTTATATATTTTATATCACCCATTTCGTGGGATTTTATGGACTTGAGCTTTTCGCTTGCTTTGGGTCTTTTAATTCCTTGGTGGAATATTTTATTACAGTATTCTTTTGGTGCAGTTGGCTTAGTGGTCCCATTATTTCCTCCACTGGCACTTTTGATTGGGCTTGCTTCAAGAAATATAATTTTAAGGATTTGTGTTATCCTTTCGATGTTCTTGTGGGCTTATAGGCCCATTTATGTTGTTTTGGGGCCTTGGCATTAGGCTTTGTTCCTAATAAAAATCCCAAGGAATTGCATTATCCTTTTGATGGGTTTGTGGGCCTTGTAGGCCTATTTGTTTTGTTTTGGGGCCTTGGCATTAGGCTTTGTTCCCAATAAAAATCTTAAGGAATTGCGTTATCCTTTTGATGGGTTTATGGGCCTTGTGGGCCTATTTTTGTTGTTTTGGGGCCTTAGTATTAGGCTTTGTTCCCAATAAAAATCCCAAGGAATTGCGTTATCCTTTGATGGGTTTGTGGGCCTTGCGGGCCTATTTTTATTTAGCCTTTGCGTTTAGACTTTTACAGAGTCTCATTGCATTTGGGCTTTGCATCTTGCCATGACCTGGGCTTGAATTATTGGCATTTTAATAATCATGAGCTCCACAGGAACGACCATCAACATTAAGCCCCCCGAGCACGTGTGTCACGTAAAAGGCAACACGTGCGAGTAGCAGATCCAAGTTGGCTTTTGGCGGTTATCTTCTTCTTCAATTTTTTTGTTGAAATATCAGCTTGTTGGTATCCTTGTATCTTCATCATCATTTTTCTTTGAATCAGGAGTTTGCCGTAATTCCCAATGTGATGAAACTCATATATATATATATATATATTTTTTTTGAAACTCCTCATTAATGATCCCACCTACCACCTTATTACTTCAGACATCAATCACATCTTTCTTTCATTCATGCATATATATATATATATATTATTACTTCTTTTTGTAATCCGTACTCCTTTCCATCTTCTTTCTTTCATTCATAAGTCTATATGTTATTATTTCTTTTTGTACCCGTACAGCTCCTTTCCATCTTTTTTTTTTTTTTTTTTTTTAAACAAAAGAAAACTCTTGCCATCTGTAGCTTCCTCCTTGCCACTCATGATGTTTACTCCACCTAAATCTCCATCCATGGGTTCTGTTGGGTTACCATCACAACCACCCAAGGTGCCAACCAAAAAGGAAAAACTTACGGTAGGCGGATCAGCGGAGCGGAGTCAAGGAGGCTCAGCAGAAGCAAGAACCATGGTCTTAGAGGTTGTTGGTAGTGATCCTGAGGTGGGTACCGAAGAGGCGATCAAGGCTTCTCCATTGCGAGTTGGGACCCAAGTGGCCTCTTTTTCTTCTTTGGCGATGACGATGGGAAATATTGGTACAGTTAAACCATTAAGGGATCCATGGTACGAAATTAAGGGGTTGTTTCCTGCGGTGCCTCCCGCCACCTCCATGATGGTATCTAGCATGTATTGGGTATCTAGGGAGTTCTTTGGGTCTGTTGAAGAGGCGTGGATTCCTGACCCGGAAGGGATTGTTGATTTGCAGATTAAAAGGGATGTTCTTGAACCGGTACCGCTACAACTTGAGTATCCAAGCGGTATTGTTGAAACTTAGGCCGATTGGGTTGATGAAGAATTGGTGGATAACAAATTTGTTGAGGTCTTGCAGGAGGCAGGAGTGTTTGAGGCTATTTTCATATGACAGGGTCTTAATATGTATCGCAATGTCGTAGGAACCCGCCATTTGGTGAGGAGGTGGTGTCCTACCGCACATACTTTCTTTTGGCCTGGGGTGAGTTCACTGTGACCATTGAAGATGTTGCGAATTTGTTAATGCTACCCATTCTTGGAGACGTCGATCCAACAAGTCTTAGATTGACTACGGCGGAATCTATGATTGAGGAAGAATTGATTGAGAATTTTGGTGGGAAGGGTGCTTCCTTTGGCGGGAATCTTGCCAAGCATTCTACTTAGGTTACCACGTTCCGCAGGAGGTCTAATGAGTCCGAGAAGTATGTTTGGCGTGCTGCCTTTGTTGCGTTTTGGCTTACCAAGTTCATATTTTGTGAGCATCCCCATTATGCCATGCAGCCTTCGGTTTTCATGTTAGCCATAAAAATTTTCTCTGGTAACTGTTTTCCACTTGCACCTATGTTCTTGGGTCATTTGTATACTCATCTGGATTTACTTCATGCTCACGAATTGGTTGGGGCCTCCTGCCGTGTAGTTGCATCTGTGATTAATATGTCTTTACTTCAAGCTTGTTTGTGGGAACACTTGAAGGAGTATAGAAGTAAGTGTAGAAAACTTAAGGATGTAGCAACTAAATTTGAGAAAATGCCTTTTGTCATTGCTGACAAGTGTGTGGGTTTTAGACAGGGATTTCCCATTATCTTCAAGTGGTCTGGGACAAAAGGGTTGGCGGGTTTAATGGACTCGTTGGATAAAGGGACGGGGTTTACTTGGCGCCCTTACTCCAATTTGGTGTCGGGCTTTGCATCTAGATCTCTACTGCTTTTAATGCACAGTTCTGCTATAGGTGCTTTTGGGTTGAAGGAAGGCAACATGATCCGAATTAGTTATTTGGCTTCTGTTAAGGCAGGATGGTTGCCAACATGGTCTCCCCAAGGGATCAAGTATGTTGCTTATTGTACCCACAAAGTGACCAGACAGTTTAGGTTTGATCAAGACATCCCGGGGTCCAATCTTGAGGTTTTAGGTTCGGACCACCGCATGGATCCCTACTTAAAGGGCAAGGCTTATGCATTTTATTCCAGTATGCTGTCTCAAGTCCTTTATCCTAGTCCCAGTCGAGTTGGGGCTTGTTCTAAGCGTATGCATGATTATTAGGCAAGAGTAATGGGCATCTTTGTTGAGTATGTAAGGGGTGGGACCTTGAGCGACATTCCCATGCCGGGTTTGCGTGTTGAGCCTCCATCAAACTTTAGAATTCTTCGCAATGTCGCATCTGGGAACGGTTATGGTTCTCGCCAAGGGGCAGGCTATGTTAAGTGGCATGAAAAGAAGTCAAGTTGGAAGGTTTTTGGGACTTACCTTCCCCCGGAATGGGCCTCCACCCATTCTACCTTCATTGAAGATGAAGGAGGCAGGTCTAAGAAAGGAAAGAGGGTTGCTGAAGAGTCACCTGTAACCCCTATTGACCCTTCTAAGGAGGGAAAGAAGAAAGCCAAAGTGCATGTGGCTCCAGCCACTTCTTTTCCCATCACCTCTATTAATGTTCTTGCCACATCTAAGCTTGTTAGTCTTTCCATTGTAGTGACCAGAGGGAGTGCTAGGAGGACGTGTAGTCAGTCCAAGCTAGTCACTGCGCCAATAGTAAGCAATTCTTTTGCTTCTTTTGCCTTTCATTTCTTGGCTCCATGACTTGTATTGATGTTTTCCCATTTTCTCTCATTTCACATTTTTTTATTTTAGGAAAAAAATGAAAAAAGTAGTAAGGACTTACCCATTGATCTTTCTGTTGGAGACAAGTCTCCTAGTAGGGGCGAGGAGACAAGTACTAAGGCAGTGAAAGCTTTTACTGGAGATGTTGATGCAGTGGTAGATGTAGGAAATACCTTTACCGAGGAAGGAGTCCATGTAAATGCTACCGCAGGAGAGTTTAGCACCCTTAATGAGAGTAACATTAATACTTGTGGGCTAGAGGGCCTGGCTGATCCTGCTGGAGGCAGGCTCATTATTGAGGGGGGTACTGTAGGAATTGTAAGTACTCATTTTTTTACACATGCCTTTCGTACATAAGTATGCTTGTGCAAATGATTCTTTGTGTTGTCTTGCTGTGACGTGTGTTACCCTTTTTTTTTTTTGTTTTGACATTTAGGACCTTGACATTGATCTGGCGGGAGACGATGGTGTTGAGACTGTTGGAGCTCAAACTGAACTGGCTCCTATGGCTGCTTTGGAGGTGAATCTCTTAGAATTCGCATTAATATACTCCATCTCCAGGCTTACCCAAAACATTTCTGCACACACCTCTTTTCTCATCACATGGTAACGTTGTTCTTTCGTACTTGTTTCTTTTCTTAGACTCACAATGATAGCATTCGTGATGATGTCATAATAGTTCCACCCCACGCATCTCCTGCTACGCATGATTCCCTCGAGATAGAGGTATAGTTTCACCTCCCTTTATGCTTTTTGATTGAGAAAATAACCATTTACTCACCTAGTTGTTTCCTTTTGTAAATGCCACTTGTTGCAGTTGCCGCCAATGATAGAGAGCACTAAGGTTGTTGAGCCTGCAACCATTGTTGGTAGGCTAGTGGAGAAGCCCTCTAGGCCTTTCAATTCTGATGACTATTTTGCAGGGTTGGGCGCCTTTCTCGATACCATGTGACCCAGCTATGTTGGCCTCCCAATGATTCGGGATAAGCTTATTGCACTTGCCGCACCCACCAGTGAAGGGGTAATTGACCCCAATAACTTGGCTCTTATCCCTCATGGTGGGACCTCTGCTACCGTAAGTGGGGATGAAACAAGTTCTAATGATTCCAAGGGGCTTAGAAGTGGCGTGCTTGATCAAGATGCACAAGACCCTTATGATGACATGGATGACAATCTTGTGGTAAGAGAAGTGCCTACACCCTTTTCTGGTGAGATGGTAGATACCACTTCTAGCTCTGGCGAGGATATTAAGGTTTCACCTGCAAGGGATGATGATCTCGATCTGACCCTTAGAGTTCCATATTCTCGATTGCATGGTGAGCTTTCAACTTTCTTCAATGTCTTTCTCTTGTTGCGTTTTGTTTCTTGTCATGGCTTTATCTTCTCTTTCCTTCCTCTTTCACTTTTTTTATTTTTTTATTTATTTTTAACAGAGGGATCAATGAGGACTCTGGCAGGGGAGGGAACCTCAGCCAGCCTTCCTTTAGCAACTGGAGGGGTTGGTCAGAGTGAAGGGAATACCATTTCTGTTGCTGAAGGGCTTACTCAGTTCTTGGAGGATTTGACTAAGGAGATCTATAATGACCATAGCCCTAGACACTTCTGGGTTTTTGAGGAGAGCTTTGTGAGTTTCCTGCGATTCCAAGTCCCAAGTGGGTGCTTGCCGATTTTGGAGAGCCTACACAAGAGGTTTGGTGACTTTACCTCAGGCTTCAAATTTGGCTGTGGTTTTGGTAGCTTCTACCTTCGCTTGCTTAGTGGTGTGCTCTGTGACATGAGGCGAACCCCACTTGAGCTTGTTACTGAGAGGAAGCTCCAAGATTGGAAGGACATGGCTAGAAAGCTCATTGACCTTGGCTTTGCTGTGGACTTTCTTTTAGAGAGGATTCGTGAGGTGGCTCGCATGTATTTTGGGAGAAAAGCTTCTGTGGAAGCTGAGGCCATTAATGCTCAGATTGCTTACCATAAGGAACAAATCGTCTAGCTGGAGGCCAAGATGAATGGTTTACCTCCTATTGTCCCATTGGGCAACTTGTCTGTTGGTTGTGTCCTTATCCATGGACTGATTGACTGATGTGCTCTGTTTAATCTTCTTCTTCTTTTTTCGAAAGACTATCTGGCATTGTGATTTACATCTTGGATTTGTATGGGATGTGATGGCTGGACTATTTCGTGTTGTGATTTATGATTTGTATGGGATGTAATGGTTGAAATGTCAAGCCATGATTTTTTTTTTTTTTTTGTGCAAAGAGACTTAAAGACGCACTGATCATTCATTACAAAATGTGATAGCCAAACAATCCTGACATAGTCAGTGCTTTGCATACAAAAGTAGGAAATGAAAATATACTATTGCCATGACACGGCAGGAAGAGCAAAGACAAAAGAAGTTTCTCCCGTGGGAGACGTACCCTTACCTTGGTATGGCGGAAAGGGTAAGGAAAAAAGAGTTTCTCACATGGGAGATATACCCCTGTCTCGACACGGCAGGAAGGGTAAAGACAAAAGGTTTTCCTCCGCGGGAGTCTAGGCATAGTAATGTTTCAACCACTTCCCATTCACTGGGTCCATTAGAACAGTTCTATCCGCCTTGGCCAATTTGTAATAACCAATTGCATGAGCCTCATGAATCACATAGGGTCCCTCCCAATTGGAAACAAACTTAGAAGGGGAAGGTAAACCTTTCCTTACATAGTCGGCTGCTTTCAAAACTAATTGACCGGTTGCAAAGATCCTTTCTTTGACAATCTTGCCGTAAGCTCTAACCATCTTGAGATGGTATCTTCTAGTCTTTTCCAATGCTTGGTTCCTTGCTTCTTCAAAAGCTTCCAAATCACAAGTCCTTAGTTCTGCACACATACTTGTATCCACATCATTCTCGGTTCCTTGGACCACATGAGGTGTGGGTATGGCTATTTCTATTGGGGCAATAGCCTCTGTGCCATAAACCAACAGGAATGGGGAGAAGCCAGTGGTAGTTTTAGGGGATGACCGGTAGGTCTACAACACATCCGGGAGATGAAGGCCCCAATTCTTGCTATAATCGAACACCATTTTACTGAGAATGCATAGGAGCATGCGATTGGTTGCTTCAGCCTGGCCGTTACCTTGTGGATAGTATAGGGATGACTTGAGGTGCTTCACGCGATAATACTTTGTCATGGCTCGCACATCTTTATTTATGAAAGGTGTCCCATTATCCGTGACAATCTTGTGGGATATGCCGAAGTGACATATGATGTGCTCCCGTATGAAATTGGCTATTGCGGTGCCTGTTGCCTTCTTGAGAGGGATGGCCACCACCTACTTGGTAAAATATTCTATTGCCACCAAAATCCAAATATATCCCCCACTTGCTGGGTTAATGGGGCCAATAAGGTCCAGCCCCCAAGTGTGGAATGGCCATGGGGTGGCCATGTTCTACAAAGTGGTGGGATGTGAATGAATTAAGTTAGCTTGTACATGGCATGTGTGGCAAGTTGTGACGAGCTCTGCGGCATCCTTTTTTATGGTGGACCAATAATATCCCAAACTTAGCAACTGTTGATACAGTTTCTTCTTCTCTTGGTGTTCTCCGCATTCTCCTGCATGGACTTCTTTAAGGGCCGCTTGTGACTCTGATGGTCCTAAGCACCTCAGAGGTTCTCCTGCTAGGCCTTTCTTGAACAAGGAACTCCCTTCCGTGAAGTATCTGAGGGCTTGCCTCTTAAGTTTGTAAGCCTCTCCATGAGCTTCCGGCAAAATCCCTTTAAACAAATATTCAAAGAATGGCATACGCCAATCTTCTACCGCTAATACTTCACATACTTGTTCGTCTTCAAACTCATTTTGACATGTAGGACACGCACCTTGGATTGTTGCGGCTTTTTTGGCGCATGCTAGGCAAGTAATAGCCAATTCTCTGAAGTCTGTGGTAGAGGTTGATGCTTTTGTCATGTCCTCATGTTTTTGCATGGACATCCAATAAACGCTTGGTAGCCTTTTTCTTGCCGAGACATTTGCTAGAATTCCCCTAAGGAGTCTGATATACAATTGGTCTCCTATGAGTGTGTAGTCCTTGTGTACTTTTAGACTTTTTTTATTGCTATCTGCTGCAGCCATATCACTTTCGATCCCACTGGCTGACTTCGCAGGAACATCTCCCGCAGTAGTGCTTCCTACGGCGTGGTAGCCATTAACAAGAGCCACTTTAATTGAATTTCTCCAATCGTTCTCGCTCATGGGGGGCTCTGATAGCTTTTGCTTCAATGTGTTGGTGATGGGGGTGTCCCTTGTGACAATGGTGACATCAGTGCTTGCTCCTTCAAAGGCCACCTGAGATCCCAAGGCTGCCAATGCTTCCGCATATCGGTTCTCACTTCTATAAGTGTACTCAATATTTAAAGTGTCAAATTTTTCTTCAAGGGTTCAATTATGGTGCTAAGGTTGGCTACTTAAAAGAGAAATCCCCATTTGCTTAGCTGACTACGAGATAGGAGTCTCCAATTACCTTTAGGCATTTAATACCCATCTCATGAGCCATAGCGAGCCCAGTTAAGTACGCTTCATATTCTGCCACATTATTGGAACACAAGAACCCCAACTTGAATGACATTGCAACAGCTTCATGGCCTTCTCTGGATAGAACTATTCCAGCCCCTCCTTCGATTGTGATGGAGGATCCATCAAACCTAAGGGTCCATGAGAAATTAGTGTGGTCTACCGTAGCAACTTCATGAACTTCTCCTGGGACTTCATCCAATATACAAAAGCCATCTTCGCCTGGGAATTGTGCCATCATCTCGGCTATTGCTTGGCTTTTGATGGTCATTGGCGTGATTGGAGTGATCTCATATTCTGATAGTTGCAATGGCCATCTTGTGAGTCTTCTAGAAAGGACCGCACGCTGCAGTAAAGTTCTAATGGGATGGAACTTTGTCATTAAGTGAACTTGGTGGGCCAAGAAATAATGCTTGATCCTTTGTGCCGCATACACCAATGCTAAGCATACTCGCTCAGCCCTTAAGTAATGCGTCTTCGTTTCTTTGAGGGCTCAACTAACATAATACACTAGTTGTTCTTGCCCTTGTTCATTATCTTGGGCTACGAGAGCCCCAGTGGCTTGATTATTTGATGCCAAGTATAACTTCAGAGGCTTCCCCATGACAGGAGCACAAATAGTGGGTAACTTGGACATTATTTGCTTCAATGTTTCAAATGCTTTTTGACATTCTTAGGACCAAACAAAAGGCACATTCTTCTTTAATAAATGAGAAAAAGAAGAAGTTAGTGATGCTACCCCGGGTATGAACCTTCGTATGTAGGAGAGTCTTCCCAGAAAACTTTTGAGTTGTTTGACATTGGTGGGTGGCTTCATTGTTGCTATTGCAGTGGCTTTTACAGGATCCACATCGATGCCTCGTTTATGGACTAGAAAACCCAAAAACTTTCCTGTGGAGACGCCAAATGCACATTTGAGCAGATTCATGCGAAACTTGTAGACTCTGCATCTTTCTAGAACTTTTCTTAGAGTCTCCAAGTGGCCTTCGCTTGTTTTGGATTTGATCACCACATCGTCCACATAGTCTTCTATTTCCCGGTGCATCATGTCATGGAATATGGTGGTCATGGTCCTTTGGTACGTTGCCCCGGCATTTTTTAGACCAAACGACATCACAATATAGTAAAAGTTGCCCATTGGTGTCCGAAAAGCTGTTCTTTCGGCATCTTTAGGGGACATTCTAATCTGGTTATAGCCACTGAAACCGTCCATGAAGTAAATCATATTGTGACCCGCTGCAGAATCAATTAGCACATCCATGCTTGGTAAAAGGAATTCATCTTTTGGACAAGCTTTGTTTAAAATGCGAAAATCCACGCAACACCTTATTTGGCCATTCTTTTTCTTAACCGGGACAATATTGGATAGCCATTGTGGGTGTTGAATAGGCTTGACAAGTCCTGTGGCAAAGAGCTTTTGGATTTCCTTAGTAATTTGAGCTTCAACTTCAGGATGAAAGGTTCGCATTGGCTGAACAACTGGCCTTGTTCCTGGTTCCACATTGAGGGCATGGGCCACCAATCCTGGGTCAAGGCCCAGCATTTCATCGTACTACCATGCAAACACATCTTGGTATTCGTTCAACAGCTTGACTAGATTAGTCCTTTCTTCTGCGGAGAGGGATGCACTTATGGAAATAGGACGTTAAATCTCTGGGTTATCACTCAAATTGATAACTTCTAGATCTTCTGTGGCTAGAGATGGTTGATAGTCAACTTCTTCCTGCGGTTCTTCCATTGAACCTTCATCAGGATTGCGAACCACTTCTTGTATTGCGCAATAGGAGGGGATGGCCTCACCAAGCTTCTTGTCGGGGTCTTCTTGCGGAGGGCAGTTAAACTCCGCGCACCTTCATAAGCGATAGACCATCTTCTTGTTAGGAAGTTGAACTCTTATGCATTTGGGGCGCTGATCTTGGGCTTCGCTTACAGCTTCTTTCCATTTCCTTTTCAGCTCTAATATGTTCCTGAGATCCACTTCAGGATGATCCCTTATGTCTTCCCATGAAGGGAGAGGCGTCTGTTAGCCTCAAGATTTCAATAATTATTAATTGGCTAATTAATCCAAGGATATTCATGTAGTTTTGATGATAACCATGATTTTAAGTTATTCATAAATGATATTTTCATATAAACTAATGATTTATGTTTAAAGCATAATGTTGACTATTAATTTAATTGGACCAACATGGCCAATTCAAATATCAAGCAAATGCAAAGTCGACAAGTTGCTGAAGATCAAAGTCATCAAGTCTCAAGAAAAAGAAATCAAGCTCAAGAATCATACTCCGAGACATATGAGAAGTAAGAGTTAGGTTTTGTAAAGTTTATTAAGATTTGATCTTTAAGGCTCAACTTTAAAAACAACTTAAATTGATTTTCAAAAATATTGACAAAGTCAACATTAATGGCTAGATTGATATTTAAAGACAACCATGAAATCAATTACGGATGAAAAATTTCTAAAACATAAAAGTTTTTCAAAATATTGACAAAGTCAACATTAATGGCTAGATTGATATTTAAAGAAAACCATGAAATCAATTACGGATAAAAAATTTCTGAAACATAAAAGTTTTTCAAAATATTGACAAAGTCAACATTAATGGCTAGATATTTTTGAAATTCAAAAACAGCAATGTGAATGCAAACATATCAATTACGGCTGAAAAATCTCTTAAGCAAAAAAGTTTTTCAAAAGATTTCAAAATAAAAAAAGATGGTTTGATTGATTGAATTAAGTCTGTGTCCGTTGGAGAATCAAAACTCTGCCAAAGACTTGCAACAAAGTTCGGTGCAGAAAGCAATGAATATAAGCTGGCATGCACTGGCACCGTTTATTTGAAAAGGTTATTTGAATTTTAAAAAGTCATGTCAATTATTCAAAAGGCTGATTGCCATTTTCAATTGTCGGTTAAAGCCATCTTCTGACATTGGTACCGTTTATTTGAATTTTAAAAAGTCATGCTAATTATTCAAAAGACTGATTGCCATTTTCAAATGTCGGTTAAAGCCACCTTCTGACATTGGCACTTTATTATTTAAAATTATATAGAATCATGATTGTGTTTTCTAACGAACTAAAACTTTCAAATTTCAAATTTCCTTTAGTCGGTTGATTGAACTATATATAAAGAGAATAGAAGAAAGAAACGTGTAATAACAAGAGCATACAAGAGAAATCAGAGAAAGAAAAGAAAACATCTTTTATATCAATCTATCATTCTCAAGCTTATATTTTCATATCATTCATTGATTGAAAATCAAATTCTTCTAAACACTTTTTAAGTCATATTGATCAAATCTTTGATATACTATTAGAGTGAGCATATTGTGTACAACTACTCTTTGAGAGAACCATATTTTGTACAACAATCCTTTGTTGAAACTATTGAGTGATTTTGTTAGGATTTTGGTATAAATCCTAAGTAGTGAAAATGATTTTTCACTGGGTGGTTACTCTTCACCGTGTAAGGAAGATTTGTGGGTTTTGGTATAAATCCTAAGGAGTGAAAGAGATTTTTCACTCGGTGGTTACTCTTCACCGCATAAGGAAGATTTGTAACAGTTTTGATCTTCACCCGAAAGAAGATTGTCAAATAGTGGATTTGGGAATCCTCAAGAAGTGTTCTTGAGGCGGGGACGTAGGCAGGGAAGCTGAACCTCGATAACAATCATCGTGTTTGATTTTCTCTCTCTCTATCTCTTACATATTTAATTACTTATATATATACTTGTGCTTGATTTCATATCATATCTATATTGCAATTGAATTGTGAACAAACATTTGCTAAATCAACATTTGCTATTTGAAGATAGTTTTTAATTCCGCATATAAATCGAAAAAGTTTGCCTCAACCTAAATCACCCCCCTCTTAGGTTGATATTTGGGTAACAGCGTTCCTTTGGTTCTAAAAGTTGAGGCCTCTCCTACGGGAGCAAGGTCCTCATAAAAAGCAGCCTCCACAAAGTGTGCTTCTATCTCATCAAAAAGGGTATTGTTTGCTGGAAGCCTGATAGGTTTGCCATTAAGCCTTCCTTTCACGCATTGATGGTAAGTTGAAGAGACTAGTTTATGTTTATGTAAGCATGGACGACTGAGAAATACATGATAGGAAACCGCAGAGTCTATGACATGAAAACGAGTAAGGGATAAGATGGGGCTTACCTTCAAAGCAAGTTGTATATGGCCGATTGTGTACTCTGCCGCGCCTCCAAAGCCGGTGACTTCCATAGGTGTACCCTGTATTTTCCTTCTTGAAATCTTTGCAGCTTGCAATTTGTTCATGAGTATCAGATTTAGAGATAAGCCTGTATCCACCAAAGCTCGTCTAGCTTGTACCTCATTAATACTTGCCGTGAGGTAAAGCGGACGCTTATGATATGGATATTGTACTTCCATGTCCTCATCCGTGAAAGAGATGGCATTGGTGGTTTCTAGGTAAGCTTGGCTTGCGTGCGCTTCTACGGTAAAACATTGGGCATCGGATTCTACTGCAATAGACACGAGTGCCCCGATGGCCATCTTCCTAGCTTCAGCTCCCAGTCCTAACTAATTAAATAAAGATCGGAACTTTGGACTCTTTTGCAATGACATGATGGTTGGCTCTAAAGGAGCTGCTTCTTCTTTATCCATATCTAGATCCGCAACATTACCATGAATGACTACCGTAGTAGCACTTCTCCCATGTTGCGGTAAAGGGTTCCTCTACACCTTCTGATGTGGTTTGGCCAACTCTAAAGTCTCATCCTTTATCTTGGTTTGAAACATTTTTCGCAAAGTCGTGCATTCAATTGTAGGGTGATGAACATATTGATGCAAGCGATAGTATCTGTCATGTTTCTTTTGTTCCTCTGTTGGTGGTTTCTCCGCAGGTCTTATAAGTCCATTAGCGGTCCATTTGTCTAGGATGGCATGCATTTCTTACTCCATACACGGGATGGGCAGAAGCTTTTCCCGTGGCTTATCTTCTTGTCTCTTCCTCTTTGTATCAGGTTGTGTGGACACTGCCAAAACCTCTTAACCACTTCTCTTTGGCTTTTCGACCTGGGGTTTAATGGAGAGGGCAGTCTTCCCCACCTTTTGCAACAACGCTGTGAACTTTATGATATCTAGATTTTCTAGGTGGGCACGATATTCGGTGAGCATGTTGGTAATGCAAATCTCCACCAGTTCTGACTCTTCATGATTACCATAGCAATCCAAGGTTGCATATCTGAATCTTTTAATGTAAGCGAGTAGGCCCTCTGTTGGACCTTGCTTAGTATTGTGTAAAGTAAGGAGTGTGATCTTGTCTTCAACGTGAAAATACTTGGTACAAAAGACTTCTACCATGTCATCCCAGGTACAAACAGAATCCGGCTTGAGCGTTGTGTACTATGTGTATGCACGATCGGTCAGTGACTTGGAGAACTCTCTTAGACAAAGGTTCCTGTTGCCAACGTGAGGCCCCATGGCATCTAGGAACTTACTGTCGTGCTCAGTGGCGTTTCCTTTGCGCCCATTGTATTGAGTGAAGGTCGGAACCTTATATTTTTCTGGGTAGGGTTGATTGAGCAATCCCGCGGGATATAGCGGTCGTCTTGCAAAACGTCGAGTTCCTATGGGAACCCTTTCCTTTTCCAGTAAGGCAACTACTTCGGAGAACATCACGTACTGCGGTGGGTCGTCTCTGCCCGTTGGTTTGTTAACAGTATTATCTTTTTTGTTTAACTCTACCTCTCCTTCCGGTAGTTCCCGGTGGTTACGAGATTTCTTCTTATCCTTCAACTCTTTGATTATGCCAACAACCTCATGTTGGGAGACCTGTAAAGCTTTTATCATGTCAAACATCACTGTAGGTGGGGGTGGGTTTGTATCTTCATGGTGTACTTCATGATCTATTGGATGGGAATTTTCTCCTTGTGTCACACTCACGTCTTGTGACTGTCTGGGACCAGTCTTCGTTGTCTTAGGTGGCAACTTCGAATAAAGCAATTCCCACTCCCCAGTGGAGTCGCCAGTAAAATGTAGGTGCCTTTTTTTTTCTTGTGAAGGAATAAATTGGAGGAGTGGGACCAAACTCTCACCAGGCCGTTGAAGTGGGCCTCGTGGCTATGGCTGCCTTTTAAAGATGACGGCCCAAGACCAAGATACTCATCCTATAGCAGTCCAATGAGTAGTTCTTCTTACTTAAATAGCTCTTGCACTGAAGCACAAAGAACAAGACTAAGATAAATATGGCAGTGAATCGTAGGAGACGGATTTGGGGGAGAGAAAATCCAGGAGGGTGTGCACACTTGAAGATGAGTTTGTGGTTTAAGATTAAGGATGGTGTTTGGTGTTTCAGAAGGTTGCTGTATAGGTTTTTTGGTGTTATGCGTTCTTTTCTCCCTTCCTGCGGAGTGCCTTCCCCCTTTTATAATAGCCCCTTTTTTTCCGCTGGAGAGAACTCCTGTCACTTCGTTAGGACAAGGGCCATCTCCATTGACAGACCATTTCTTCTATTCCCAAGACACATCTTTTCCTCTTTTTCAAGGCAGAAACTTCTTTTGGCCATACTTTTGCTCCTTTTCATGTTCCCGCCATATCATCTGCATGATTTTGGCTTACTTTTCCAGGCTCCTTTCATCTGCAATATCATCATTATTTCATGGGAAAGCGAGGACATTAATAGAGTTCATTAAGGAACACGGCTGCATTAAATGTCTTGTTTTACGGAGGAAGAAAACTGTTTCATGGTTTGCATGCACACACATGGTTACAAGAATCAAGCTATGGTGACCGAGGTATTTCCTAAACAAATCTTTCGGTCTTTAGTTGAATTCATGAACCCCCTGGACAAACTCCCCTACCGCCAAACCATCACCCCGTGATTCCTGCGGAGAATAAGAAAATTAGTTAGCTTTTCGCAGGTCTGAGCTGCTGCCATTAAACAATTATCACATCAATCTCTTCTACTAGTGATATCTCAATGGCTTGTTGAAGTTTGTTAGCTTGTAATGAAACTAAAAATCCCTCGACTTAGCTCCTGCTGGGACCTCCTGCCATGGCTTTTGGAGTTCTCTGGACAGAGAGTTACACTATCCATTTCATGGTGGGGCCTTATGGACTTGGACCCCTCACTTATTTTGGGTCTTGGTTCCTTCGGCAGGATTCTTTTAGCATATTGGCTTGGTGGGACTATTAGTCCGCTGGAGTTTGTTGACTAAACTTGTTGCGGGACCCTTCTTATATATTTTATATCACCCATTTCATGGGATTTTATGGCCTTGAGCCTTCCGCTTGCTTTGGGTTTCTTAATTCTTTGGTGGAATATTTTATTACAGTATTCTTTTGGTGCAGTTGGCTTAGTGGTCCCATTATTTCTTCCACTGGCGCTTTTGATTGGGCTTGCTACAAGAAATATAATTTTAAGGATTTGTGTTATCCTTTCGATCTGCTTGTGGGCCTATAGGCTCGTTTGTGTTGTTTTGGGGCCTTGGCATTAAGCTTTGTTTCCAATAAAAATCTCAAGGAATTGCGTTATCCTTTTGATGGGTTTGTGGGTCTATTTGTATTGTTTTATGGCCTTGGCATTAGGCTTTGTTCTCGATAAAAATCTCAAGAAATTGCGTTATCCTTTTGATGGGTTTATGGGCTTTGTGGGCCTATTTGTGTTGTTTTGGGGTCTTGACATTAGGCTTTGTTCCCAATAAAAGTCCCAAGGAATTGCGTTATCCTTTTGATAGGTTTATGATTCTTGTGGGCCTATTTGTGTTGTTTTGGGGCCTTAGCATTAGGCTTTGTTCCCAATAAAAATTCCAAGGAATTACATTATCCTTTTGATGGGTTTGTGGGCCTTGTGAGCCTATTTTTATTTAGCCTTTGCGTTTAGACTTTTACGGCAAGTCCC
>BKZX01028264.1:0-19162 GCA_014362285.1 Fagus crenata
GTTGATTTCACGTTGATTTCAGGTGGTGGGGTTGAGAGATTCTTCAAATTTGCTTAGTTTCCATAAGAAAGCAAATATCTATCATAATTATCATGTCTTAGTGTCTTATCAAAAAAAATCATGTCTTGGTGCATAGTGGACTGTCCATTTCCCAAAGTATTCTTAGTAATTAAGCAAAAAAAAAAAAAATTCTTTAGTTGTTATAATACTCTTATAGTCAATGTTGTATAATTAAATTTTTGGAGGTATCCCCCGTTCATGCTTGTGAGAATTATTCCTGAAAACTGAATAATTTCTGTGGTGTTATGTACTATGCAAAGAGAGAAATTATTGTTACACCATACCGTGGAGGGACCGAAGAGGACCCACTTTGCTCATGTGATTCGTCAACCAAAAGGTAGATTCCACCTATTAAAAAGTAGGATAAGCTTCCTCTCCATTTCCCTTTGAAATGGAGATTCTCTATGTTATAGTCAGGATTGATTTAAATTAGATATAAGGCTTAAAATATGCCACCTCATTTAAATTTAATAACTTAACCTAATATCAAATTTAACTCTAGTTAAACAACATAACGTTAACGTTAATTGTTATATTTTATTTTAACAAAACCTATCGTTAACTTAGTCTCAGATGAACCCCAAACTCTACCAACTCAATCTCAAATTCACCCCCCACCTCTACCGTACGTCGTTGTCACCACCGAAAGAAACCCCAAATCTACATTGTCAACTCCTTTCAGAATCTTAACCGGTGCTCAGAAAAGGAACGGCGCCATGGTCAGTGACGGAGGCTGAAGGTGGCGATGGTAAGACTGGTAATCTATGGTGATGATCGGGCGACGGCGACGGTTGTTGCTACGTGGCAATGTGGCGAAGAGTGGGTTGAACATATCTTTTTCAAAATTATTTGTAACTTATTTGTTCTTTTCTTGAAATTTTCTTAACAATATTGGAAAAGGTATTCAAAACGATTCCATTTCAATGTTGAATGTTTCAGTCCGTGTCTATCCGTGGTTGTTGGTTTCTTCACTTCTTTCTTGAATATCTTGCTGGAAAAACTGGTGTTTAATATTAAAACAGCGTCGCTTTGATGAAAATTTTTAAAACACCAAACAACGTTGTTTTGAGAACATTAACTTTTATTATTATTATTATTATTATTATTATTATTATTATTATTATTTATTATTATTTTTTTTTAATCTTTTTCGGTACTGTATCTTCCGTTATTTTTAACATCACGTGCATTTAATTATTTTTTATTTTTTTTATTTCTTGCCTTTATGGATCCATTTAGTATTCTAACTTCTAAGGTCTCTTCCTTCCTTTATTTATTTATTTAATTTGGGTTTTACCTTTTTATACTTACCTAAGTGATTATCTTTTTTGAAAAAGAAAAAAAAAAAAAATCTTTGTGGATTCTTTTAATTTTCTAAAGTTTTTTTTTTTGTTTTACGTTTTAAATTTTATTTTTATATTGTCCTTACATGATTATACATTCTTTCTTTTTTTCCTTAAAAAGTTTTATTTTAACGTCATTCTTTAAATCATAACTAATCACAAAGTGTTTTATTTTTTGGCTTATTTCCGTTTCATTTAATTTAAAAAAAAAAAAAAAAAAATTATACCCCTTTTTTTATTTGTTTTTTTGGGGTGTTTTTTTTTTTTTTTTTAGTTTCAAAATTTTTCATGCCTAACTTAATTATTAAGTGGTTTTTTTTAGGTTTCATTTAACAGCACAATAAAATACTCAATAATTACATAACTTGGAGTTAATAGTGAACACATATTCTTAATTATCTATATTTATTATTGACCCATGTATCTATAATTATTATTGACATGTGGACAAATTTATGACATGTATTTATAGATATACCACATGACGAGTAGAAGACATTGCCATACATGCCACATGGCAGAGATATGGCAATGTCTTCTACTTTAATTTTTCATGCCTAACTTAATTATTAAGTGGTTTTTCTTAGGTTTCATTTAATAGCACAATAAAGTACTCAATAATTACATAACTTGGAGCTAATAGTGAACACAGATTCTTAATTATCTATATTTATTATTGACCCATGTATCTATAATTATTATTGACATGTGGACAAATTTATGACATGTATCTATAGATATATCACGTGTCGAGTAGAAGGTATTGTCATACATGCCACATGACAGAGATATGGTAATGTCTTTTGCTTTAATTGATATATAGATTCCAGATCCAACCCACTTTCCTTTTTTTTTTTTTTTTTTATTTGGCTTTTTTTATTTTTTAAGTTTTTAAAATTTTTACGTTTTGACGTTTTCAGTTTTTTTTTTTTTTTAATCTTCACCATTTAACTATACCCTAACTGCTCCCTGCTCCGTCGCTCTCTGATCATCTCACCTTTTTGACTTCTCTCTGCCTCAAAACGTAATATTCTCTTCCCACGTTGTTTTCCCTTTCTTTTTCCTCTAATTCCTAACAACCCCTAAGATTCCCCACCATCCGTTACACTCAAGGAATATCTACTTGTGTTGTCGGCTTTGAAACCCCTACTTGAAAACAACTAGAGGTCTACAAGAAATTATAGAGGGATGATCACAGTCAATATCATCCATTATAAGTAACATGTTGAAGACAGCACCTACATTCATAAGTACTATTCAATTTAATTCAAAATATGAGAAAAGTATAAATGTTTTTCTAAAGCCATTCTCAGTAAGTGATATATTTTGAAAAAAAAAAAATCAAATTAACAACCAATATATCTTAGTATCTAAAGCCATTCTCAATACTCTCCTTTAATATATATATATATATATATATATAAGGCACACTAGCTGAGAAAGGTGAGGGTGAACCTAAACCCACATTAATGTTTTTTTGTAAGTTTTTTTTTTTTTTTCTTCAAAATATATCACTTACTGCCTACATTCTTTTTTCAAGTTGTAAGTGTAATTTTAGTTCAATGCTTACAAAGCATATTATGTTAGGAAATTTACTTTCTAAAAGTTATGAAAGTATTTGTCGATGATCAAGATGTTGTTATGAAAAATGGACGTACAACTTTAAAATATTGGATTGTGGAACTTCTCCTGATAAGTACCTTATGTATTTAAGGCAACAATAATGCATGATGTGTGTTTGATAAAATGCCTCAAAAAGAATTTGTTATGTGAAATTTGTGTGCTAAATGGGCTGAAGCAAGATTTCTGAAATAGTTTCTTAATGAGCTGGTAAACCATTACTTATGTGGGTTTTGTGTGTTTGCTACTTTGTTATGTGGATGTTTTTGTTTTCATTGGTTTTGGGTTAGATTAAGAAGTTTTAGATTATGGGGGGTTATTTTTTGGAGGATAATTCAGTTATTCATCTTCCAAATTAATATGCCTCTTATAATTTGGTTTGTAATATATGTCTTATGCTATATATGTTGACTGATATCAAAGAAAGCGGAAACAATGTGTGTTACTCATTTTGCGACTATCTAGGATTTCACAATCCCTTTGAGTTTTCTTGCTTTGCTTCTATGTTCTTTTCATGACTCACTGATTAGCACTCTTTGTTTAAAATGTTGGTATGTAGTCCATTTCAATGGAAGTTGAGAAACAACAGTGGCTCCAAGGGAGGTAAGGGTAGATATGTTTAATTGTGTAACTTGCCAATTAAAAAAAAAAAAAACTGTATTATGTAATTTTTTTGCATTTGATTTGATATTATATTGGCACAAATGAATTATTTTTGCTACAGGCTACTTTAGAAGAGACAATTAAGCAATTACAATGTGAAAATGATTTGCATGTCAAGAAAGAGGTATTGCAATTTAAATTTGTAATTAAGAAAGACTGGTGAAGACTACTTTGTTTTTTGGCCTTTCATTATTGAAATTGAATCTTTTTTTCTTTTTCTTTTTTTTGTTTTTCTCCATGTTTTTTGTCACGACCCAAATCCGTGATATGATTCGAAGTCGGACCGGCATACTAATACCAAGCTTGTGCTTGATATATATTAACACGAACCAACTAAAAGAAGTATAAAAATTTTTCTTCTTTCTTTTCTCTCGTCCTAATTCTTTAACTTCTCCTTGGGTTAGGAACTCCCAATACTATAAACATACTCCTTTACAAAACAAAGGAGTTTACTAGTCCATCTAAATGAAGTGATAGTAGTCAGAGCATCTATAACTATTTATACAAAATACATCAGTATGTGGACATAATAACTCTAATACAGCGGAAGACTATTTAAACATATGCATCACTTCTGCTTTATATACACAAAAACTCAAAACGTCTAAGACTAGTTCTAAATACAACAAAATTGCTCCTCCATGCTGAGACTCTTGCTACACTATAGGATGTTCTTGCAATCTGAGCAACCCACTTTGCTCAGTAAGGGAGGCGTGACATGAAGATTTAACAGTATGCATGAATGCATAATAAATAGAATAATCTTTGTGGATATGACTTGCGTATAAACAGTTCATGCTAAAATGATTTCATGAGTTTCTTGAACATATATGTTTCATACTGATGAACATAATATCTGATAACTTGTAAGACATAATATAACTGTTGAAATCTGAACATATAGCATGATTCATTTATATGTAAACAAAATATGTTCCCTTAAACTGTTCTGAAGAGAAAACTTATTCATACTATTGCATAATATAGCAAAACTATATGAAACATGTAACTATACTGTATCCTTAAGATTTGGCCCCTTGCGACCTTACTTGTGTCATGTCTACAGGGAAACTATCCCTTCATGGCCTTCCTGCTTGCCAGTCTACAGGGTATGAAAACCCTTTGTGACCTTCCTGCTACCAGTCTACAAGGAATACAACCCCTCGTGGCCTTACTTGTTGCCGGTCTACAGGGAATAAAACCCCTCGAGGCCTTCCTGTAGTCACAAGGCCCTCACACTGGAAACTATTTTAGGTGTTCATAAAACATATCATACTTGTTTATTTTTCAATCTCTCTCTTGCCTTACTAAGCCAAAATTCATAGCATATCTATAACTTGTTTCTAAAATTTGTCTTAACTATACTAACTCAAAACTGTTTCTAAATCAATGCACGTTTCTTTTATAAATAGGTATCAAACTGAGTTACTGAAAGCATTGATAAAACATATATAGATATATTCTTAAAACATAGACTATTAAATTTTCATGACACATTCCCTTACCTCAATCCAAAAGATGGATTCCAAGAGTCTCAGGCAGATCGCTTCACCTATCCTCCCTTGATTATCCTAAATCAAGTATAAGAGTTAAATTAACTTTAACTTAATCTTAGTTTCAACTTAATGCCAACCTTAGCTCATAATAGGTTAATCAACACTTATTATCATAATTCGCTTAATTTAACTTAACAAATCTTTACCAAGCCCTTACTAAACCCCAAACAACATGTTGAAGGCATCCAAGGCTAACCAACCTCATAACTTTAATGCCAAATACAACATACTTCAAGCAATCACACATTGTTTCTAAGGCACTAATACAGAAACCGTAGTTACATGGCTCATAACTTTCCTTATAATACCAAACAATGAAATCAACGCATAATAAAATTCACCTAGACAATAAACATGCAATTGGCCCTGCACATAAAATATCAACTCAAATAAATCATCCAATTGCAAAAGTAAATTTGTCAAAGTCTCATTCTTTTAGGAAATAGAGGTTCTGTCCCACTACAGGGCAGTCCATTTGAACAGTGAATTTAACTATCCATTCACTATCCAATTTCCTTGATATTTTATTTAGTTGTTCTATTATATGTCTAGTATTTTACTAAAAAATTACAGCTCCATTTGAGCTTTATACAAAATTATAAAATTCAACCAAGACAGAAGACTTTTTACTGTTCAAATTAGTGAACTCAAGGTGATATATTATCTTTGCAGCACGTTGTTTTATATATCTGTTGAATTAATTGCATACTTGATTACTTAACTACCAATTGTTTAAAATAGCACAACTTAATTTGAACTCTTTCTTTGAATCTTCTCAGAGATGACCCACTGAGTAATGTTTATTTCTGAAACAGTTATACAACATATTTCCAATGTGAATGTATAGTCTCGTTGAACATTTATGGGTTATTTTGCCAATGGCCTATGGTTAATTAGCACCTCCACCCCCTACGGGTGCTGGTCGAGGTTGGGGGTTTGGGTCTTTTTGGTTGCGTCAGTAATTACCAAGTGAAAAAAAAAAAAAAAAACTTCATGGGTGGAGGAGAAATAATTTAGAGCAAACCAAACCAGAACTTGAAGCAAGGGATTTAGTTAAATCATAAAGATTATAGTTCGGCTTTGACCGAGCAGCTCCCTCGTGTTCGGTCCGTGCCGAGTTACATCTCAACTCGGCTTAATCGGTTTCAATGTAGTTCGGCCCTTATTAATTTAAACCAGAATTAATTTGGGACCCAGCATTTAATGCCTAAAATATCTAAAGCAATCAGCATTAAATGCTTCTCCTAACATAAACTCTACATAACGGGTAGAACCGATGTTTGCTTTACAATCCATCAATGCACAAAATATCTGAATTAAGGAGTGTTGAATATGTTTTAGATCTTAGAATCATGAAAAACTGGAAGAAGTATAACAAAAATCACTGAATAAAACTGACAGAACATGGGTTCTGGAAAAAAAAAAAAAACAAGAATAGGTAACCTAAATATCCCTGTTAAAAATGGAAGAGTTAAGTTATTGGGAAGAGGAATAATGAAATATCTTAAAATATCCCCGGAAGAAAGCAGGTATAAATAAAAGGCGAGGCAACAATTTAGAGGTATGTGCATTTTTTACATAACAAATTCCTTTAGCTTTGTTTATTAAGTTCTTGATCATCTTTCGATCCATAAACTGACTAAGGCATCGAAGAGCTAAAGGCTAACCCCCACTAGGTTGTCTAAGGTTCTAACGATCCATTCTTGTTTCAAAGTTATCTCATACTGCAGGACACGGGCAAGGTGCTCGGACGAAACCTCAAAAGGACGGAGAGTTTGTCTTTCAATCAGCTTTTCTGACCGTTACATTTTATGTTCCTCCAATGGGTATTAGCTTGTCCTTCTCCTTTGTGGGTCTTAATAGTCTTCCATTTGACGGAAGGGGATGGAAGGATCACATTAAACATGGTTTGGAAATTCAGGGATGAAATTGAAAAAAAAAAAACTTTGAGAACCAATTTGAATGCGAGCCAAAGTTAGAGGGTGTAATATGTAATTAAGCTTACTTTTTATTTAAAAAATCAGGCGTAGTTGCTGGGATTCAAAATATATATTATCACAAGGAGAGAGAGAGAGAAAAGCAAGAAGAGCAAAATTGCTTTTTCCCTATTGCTTGCATTTCATATCATACATATATTTTAATTTGATTATCTGCCATGGCCATTGTTAAAAATGGCCTCATATCCCCTTCCATTTTGTCCTTGCTAATTAGCCTATATGTTATGCATATAGGCTGTTGATGTAGCTCTGAAATCAGTGGACGGCAGTCAGGATGAGCAGCAGTGTAGACGACCTGCAAAAGGAAAAGATGGTGATCGGAGGGGCACCGGTTTGGGGCCGGCCTAGGAGGCTCCGATGCCTTTGTTAGTCAAGGTTTTTCCGGTGGCTTAACGCAGAGAAATATTTTGTATTTTTGAGTCTACTGTTCATACCTGGGTACGGATGGAGGATGGTCTTTTATGTCTTTCGGTCCTCCACGTGGCCTTCCAGAGGCCGTCCGATCTTGGGACACCTGGGGAGCTTACGGCCCTTCATCTGTCAAGCGGTGGCTGGCTCATGCGTGGTGCTGGGCGACGTTGCGAGGGTTTCATCCCCGGGATTCTCGGAAGACACTTGCTCTAGGTGAGGTGTTGATTCGGTGAGGTGTCTCACTTGGTTCCCGTAGGAGATAAGGATGGATCTGAGTCTGGTGACTAGGCTGTTGTGAATGGTAGAAGGGAGTTGATCAGATGAAGGAAAGGAAGGCCTTCTTCGCAGTAGAAGGTCTTCATCTTTTACTTGGGAGAAATTAGCAAATATCCCCTTCAGCTGTCAATTCTCAGTTCTTGGTTATAGAAAGAAATCTGGTTGGTTCAATTTTTGTGAAGGTTAATATTTCGCTCATGTTTACTGTTGATGTCTGGAATTTGCATCTCCATGGAAATGACTAAAGTTTGCATCTTCATATCAACAGTTGCACAGCCAACCAAGAACTGAAGTTGCTGGAAAGTCACTGGACGGCAGT
This sequence comes from Fagus crenata, assembly GCA_014362285.1. NCBI lineage: Eukaryota > Viridiplantae > Streptophyta > Magnoliopsida > Fagales > Fagaceae > Fagus > Fagus crenata. The sequence goes on from BKZX01028264.1 coordinate 8,246, forward strand.
CAGTCGAGCCGAGGAATGGAAGACCTATAAAAGAATGAAAGCTGATCGGAATTGGCCCCGGTTGGGGGCCGGCCAAAGAGGCTCCGATGCCTTTGTCAGTATTGATTCCCAGAAAAACCTTGAGTGTGAATTTCTGTATCGGAAAAGTACTGTTCATACCTGAGGAGAGGAGAGAGAAAAGGCTTTTTATACCTTCTGGTCGCGGCACGTGGCCTTCTAGGCTCCGTCGGATCTGAAGACATGTGGTGCGTTAATAACCCTTCACCTGGAAGGTCGGCACTCATTGGGATTGTAGTGCTGTGCGACGTGCATGGGCTTGGTTCCCTAGATTCATGGAGGACACCTATTGTAGGTGGTGAGTCGACTCGGTGAGCTGTCTCGCTGGATTCCCGTAACGGATAAGGAGTGACTCATGGACAGCTGGAGCTGCTGGTTATGCGTTAGAGACGGTCGTCATTCATCTTCGGAAGTTGGAAGGTCGTCCCTCTTGGAGTCTGGAAGGTCGTCTTCTCATACTTAGAAAAAAGATGTAAAATATCCACATCATTTACATCTCAGGTTAAGTGCCACAGTGTCATTTTTGCCACAGGAGCTACTGCTAAAAGGCTCCTGTTACCCCGTGAGGATGAATTTTGGAGTAGGGGAATTAGTGCTTGTGCGATTTGTGATGGAGCATCACCATTGTTTAAGGGTCAAGTTCTTGCTGTTGTTGGAGGGGGAGATACAGCTACTGAGGAAGCATTATACCTAACTAAATATGCTCGTCATGTTCATTTACTTGTACGTAGAGACCATCTAAAGGCTTCCAAAGCAATGCAAGATAGGTGCGTTCTGGTGGCCCTTTCTTCAACGTTGTTCTTTTGAATTATCACTACATACCTTCTACGTAACACACACTTATGATATTTCATTTTAAATTGCTTATTATGAATGTAAAATTTGTTGCTTAAACAATGTCATAAATTTATAACCTATTATTTATTTTTTATCTAATATGTAAAAAAGAAGTCATAACCTGTTAATGGAACATATGACTGAAGTTTTGGATTGTGCTACTCGGTCTCATTATCATTTGGTATTTAATACTACATATAAAGCCTAGTGAAACTTCCTTTTTTGATAGATAAAGCTTAGTGAAACTTTTCATTATTTGAAAGATTGTCTTCCTCCTTTTTTTAGCTTCTTAGTTATTTATGTATTAATTTATAGTTTGTTTGATGTATCTAGGGGTGTCAAAAAAAACCCAAACCCATTAGCCCACCCAAACCCACCCACTAATTGCCCACCCAAACCCACTTATTTAATAAATGGGCAAATGGGTGCTAGCCCAATTAGACCCAATTAACTTGAGTTTAATTAGGCTTTAATTGAGTTGCTTATTGGGCATCAACAAAAGGCCCAAATCCAAAAAAAAAAAAAACCCAAACAACAAAAATAAATAAATAAATAAACAAAAAAAAAAAGCAAGGAAAAATAAAAAAAAAGCCAAAACCAAAAAATAAATAAAAAGCCCAAACCTTTAAAAAAAAAAAAAAAAAAAAAGATTCTAAGAGGTTTTGGTCATTTTGGAGGTTCCAAGGGTATTTCAGTAATTTTTCTAAGTTTTAATTGTTTTTTCATCATTTTATAGGCTTTAAGTGTATTTTGGTAAATATCTACTTTATTAAATAGGTTTAAATGGGTGGGTTGGGTTTTAACTTAGATAATTGGATTGGGTTGGGTTTGGGAAATATCTACTTTATTAAATGGGTTTAAATGGGCTATTGGGTTTTAAAGGCCGAGCCCATTTAATGCCCACCTAAACCCAATCAAACCCACCCATTTGACACCCTAGATGTATCTGAACTTTATCTATCTTTGTTCCTTTATCCATTTTTTTTTTTTTCCTGTGCCACATGCTTCTTAGTAATTGCATTGGGACCTTCTAGCTGAATCTATCTCTACTTTATATGCCATGTATATCTGCTCTTCATTTCTCACCATAGGTTCTTTTTATTTAGTGCCATGTATGTTTTTGTTCTACTGTGTTGTTATTTATTTATTTATTTTTGTATTTTGCATAATTGGCTTCTAAAGATTATTACTTTTCTTTGTCTTACTTGCAAAATATAATAGATGAGGACAAGCATTTTTATGATAAAGTGTCTCGTTGTAATTCAAGTATACCATGTGTTTCCTCTTGACTGCTGTTTGTTTGATGATGTGAAAATTGCTGACCGGCTTTTGTAGATTTTTGATAGTTTCCTTGGGGTGAAGGAGCTCAAATTTTTCATAGCTTCGAATCTTTTTGAAGCATTCCTCTATTTTTTCTTTCTTGTACTCTAAAATATGATAATTTCTCTGAGAAGATGTGAGAACAGAACACCTTTTTAACGCAAACCTCTGTCTTGGAACAAAATAAAGTTATCTCTCATGAACAAATAGGTAGAGGGTGAAGTCATAGGTTCAATCTTGTATTGATGCATGAGTTGGCCTATTGCTGGGGTGGGGAGAAGAAGGCACACAATTATTTATAACTATTTATCAATAAACCACAATGTCCCTAGCTATATGATAAATAGTTATTAGCTTTAAGTGCATAAATAATTGTTACTTCACGAACAATGTTGTTCCTTGTGTGATTTTATCAACAGTTTATTTGTTGCTAGTATTAGCTAATTTTTGTACCTATGCGGTCGGGGGCATCAAATAACACCAATTAGATTATACTATATCACCCGTAAATTTCTCTGTTGTTGACATGATTGATTTTTGTCATGTCTAACTTAATATGGCATTTAGCAGATGGTGTACATTGTATCGTGTGGGAAGGTAGTCTTGCTTATACCAACGTTTCTGACATGATATTTAGTGTGATGCCCATCATAGAACTTATATATTTTTACCTCAATTACCATGCTATAATTTCTATTATTTAAATTGTCTAGTGAGAACATTATTTAAATTGTCCAGTGAGAACCACTTCAAAGAATGTTAAATCCCATTTATGCCATTTTTTAAACCTTGGGTCTGGTGGGATTTGTAATGACCCTCTGCCTTGACACTACACTTTTGGTTATTCAATTATAGGCCACTGTCAATTGCTTAGTAGTGGCTAACAAGTTTCAGATTATGGTGGTCATCTTCTTTTCTTTTTCTGTTGGCTGTCTTTTTGCTGGTGAATTATGTACTAATGAACAACTTGTATGTGAGTTTTCAACTCCCTGAATGTTTGCTTAGCAGGTTGATTATCATGAATGTTTCAGAGTGTACAACAATCCAAATGTCACTGTGCACTTCACTACAGAGACCGTGGATGTTATTAGCAATACAAAAGGCCAGATGTCAGGAATTTTACTTCGAAAACTAGATACTGGGGAGGAATCTGTGCTTGAGGAAAAGGGGTTATTTTATGGTATAGGTCATTCACCGAATAGCCAGTTGTTGGAAGGCCAAGTTGAGCTTGACAGCTCTGGGTACGTGTTAGTTGAAGAAGGTACTTCAAAAACTTCAGTGGAAGGTGTATTTGCTGCTGGAGATGTACAGGTAATCCTCTCCAGAGTTATCATTTTTATTTCTTCCGTTTTCAATTTGTCCAGGATTTATTGTGCCTCCCAGATACCTTACCCAATAAATCCTGTTGATATCTCTCAACAAGGATTTATATCTATTACCTATCAAACAAAAAAAAAAAAAAGAAAAGAAAAAGCTCTCTATTTATGTTTCTAAACAATGGAAATAATTGGATTTTATAGCTATGCAGTCAGCACATCCACCTCTCACTACAAAAAACTTGGTCTATTTCAATGCATTTATTTCGAGGGTTCATTAAAAATGGTTGCAATAGCATATAATTTTGTGCGGTAAGCTGTAGGGTGAAATATACAATTAATCTATTTCGACGGTCACTAATAGAACTGTTGAAATAAACTTATATTACTCACCTCTTTTGACAGTGACCTTCGGAATATGCATTTTTTTAACCGAGCTATTTCAACGGCCATAAAAACCTTTGAAATAAGCATGAAAAAAATAACAGCTCAGTACCTTCGCACGCGACTACTCATTTGGTGCGCGCCTAGGATTTCTGAAAATGAAAACCCCCAAATCGTGAATAGCAACTTGAATGAAAACCCCAACAAATTTGAATTTTCGCAAAACTTCAAGTTTCAATGAAAACCCCAGCAAATAGAAACTTCAAAACCCCCAAATCATCAAAACCCCCAAAATTGAAACCTCGCTCACGGCTCCACCCCTCATCGCTCACTCCAATCAATTTCCAACAAAATGTAAGTTCCAACTTTGAACTCTTTTGATTTTTGTTCAGATTTTTTAGAGAGAGAGAGAGAGGGTTTGAGATATGAATAGATCTCTGATTGTTTTGGGAACTTCAAGCCTTCGACGCTCCCATTTTCAGGCTACCAGAAAACTGTGAGATCGACCGAATCGACGGCTAGCAAAGACGAGGTCATCGAAAGAGTCCTCTCCGTCATCAAGAGCTTCCCCAAAGTCAATCCTTCCATTTCTACAAAAAGACGAGGTCCGCCTATCATTTTCTCTCTGATTCCATTTCTTTCCTTTGGTAATTATCATTTGATGTTATTAGTTTTGGATTTTGATAGGTAAACATTGAATTTGTTTTGATTAAATATCTAATTGTTCATTTTGATGTTATTAGTTTTGGATTTTGGATTAACAATTCAATTGTATTTGTGAATTTGTGATTAGGATTTGAATTTCAGTGCTTATTAGTTAAAAATTTCCTAAATAGATTCATGTTTGTTTCTCTTGAAATAGTTTCCTTGAAAGGAAACACTAATTAATTATGTTACTGAGTTTGAATTTGAATTATTTTCTAGCTAAATGGCATGGTGCAATGCTTGTTTAGATGTATGGAGCAGTACTGAAATAGAATAATTGTTGTAGAGATATATTATGGAAGTATGATCATGAAGTTTTGGCTCGGAAGGGACAGGGGAAGTGGTGATTTGAACTAGTGATCTCCGCTTCATGAGACGTGGTCCAGAGCAATGTTTTATGAACCTTCAAATGTACTACAAGGATTCTTTATGCTAGGTTGTTATAGCCAAGCCAACAATAAGCCCTTCTTTTGATGGGTTCTTGTAGCCAAAGATGACTCAGGTGGAGCTTTAAAGAAGCCACTGGATTACACTCTTGTGTGGAGCAGTGAGTCTTTGAAAATAAAGCAAGATGGCAATGGTATATCTGGTTGCCAACACCCCTAGATGGTTACAAAGCCATAGGCCATGTTGTCACAAACTCACCTGATAAGCCATCCCTAGATAAAATCAGGTGTGTTAGATCTGATCTCACTAACCAATGTGAGGCTCACACGTGGACGTGGGGTCCAGGTAATACTAGTGATGCTAATGGTTTCAATGTTTATAGTTTGAGGCCTAGCAATAGAGGGATCCAAGCTATGGGAGTTTCAGTGGGTACTTTTGGAGCCCAAATTGGTGGGGTTGCTTCTCCTTTGTCTAATATAGCTTGCTTGAAGAATGCCAAATCCAATTTATCTTGTATGCCTAATTTAAAGCAAATTGAGGCATTAGTTAATGCCTATTCTCCATGGGTGTACTTTCATTCTGAAGAAACATACTTGCCTTCATCAGTGAGTTGGTTTTTTGTGAATGGGGCACTATTGTATAAGAAAGGGGAAGAGTCAAAACCTGTAAATGAGTGTGGCTAGGTGCGTGTGCTGGTGCTCCAGCTTTGTTAAACTGTAATTCTCTATATTTTTGTTTTCTTTTCAAAATTTGAAATGTAGAGTTAAAATGGTTAAAGCCATATGGTGATGCAATAGAAGAAGCAAGAGCAAATGTACCACCCGGAATAGCGAAGGATGATTGGAATGATCTTGTTGATTGGTGGACTAACGAAGACTTTATTGTACCATTACATATAATTATTCTTTGCATTGAATATTGTCATTCTTGACCATTTCATGCACTTTTTAAACCTCATTTGATATATATATATATATATCCTTAGTTGGATTGTTTGTAGTTTATACATACTCATATTATTCTTAAATGTAGGAAATGTGTTTAATAAACAACAAGAATCGTGGTGAAAATAAAATTGTCCACACTTCCAGATCAAAGAGCTTTCAACAATGGAATGCGGAAGAGGTAATCTAAGATCTTAACGTATATATCTTGATCAAATTACAAGCAAAACCAATTACTTCCCACTCTTTCTGACTCAGAGATTAACATTTAGTAGGTTCCCACTATCTCTCTTTGGCTTGTAGTTTGTATACTCGATGGGCTATAGTTTTGTTTGTAACTATGCTGTTGCACAATATTTTCACTGAAATGCTACCAGGTTTCAGCTAATAGAAAGTATCAGTAGTTGAGATAAGAAAAAAAGAAAATTTGAATATAAATAGAAAATAATTAGATTTATTGATAAGATTGTGCCCCCACTTACTCTTCTCAGTTGTGTATCTATCTTCATGCCTGATGTGGAAAGAAGCTAGGTTATATATTGTACCAACGCTTCACGGTGGGTTACATTTTTCTACCCATAGTGAAGATTTGGAAATTTATGAAAGCTTAGAACCAACTTTGAGTTTTGTTGTATATATGGTTTAAACTTTATAACTTCTGGTAGAAGTTTAATGCAGTTATATAAATTTAAACATGATTGAAACCATTAGTAGAGATGTATTTCACACTAAAATTTTCACTGGGTTCTGGAGCTGTACCATAATTTCCCTTAGTCATACTAGGATCTAGAATTTCAATTTTTTTTTTTTCTCTACTTGAAGTTCTGCTTAAATTTGCTTGGTTCTTAATCCCATCTTTATTAACCAGTCAATATAAGATAATACATACATGGATAAGCTCTGTGGAAGAAAAGGAGCTGCAACATGGATAAGCTTTATACAAGTATTTAATGGCTAAAATTACCAAGAATCTCTGTTGCTAACCTTTTGAAATCAGATGTAATAGTAACCAACTGTATTGGTGGAAAGAAGAACAGAAGGTTGAAGTTTTCTTCTAGTGTTGAACCATAGTGGAGTGTCAAATTAAGCTTTAAATCAAGTCTTTTTTAGTCTATTACTGAAGAACAAATTAATAAATTAAGCGACATAGTCTAGATGGTGGTTGTTGGTTAAGTTTATTACCTGTGTGTTTTAATTGTGAAAAACTGCTGCTGGACTTAAGATTAATAGCGGATTAGTGTGGAGCTGAGGCTTGACGGGAACATTATGTGTGTCCTGATTGGAGGTTCTCCAATCACATGTCAGGATTCCAATATGGGTAACGAGTATTAACTTGGGCTGCTTCCACTGCATCTCTAGGTTATGCTATGTATTTTCTGTTTCTCTTGCTCAATCTTAAGCAGAAATCAATAATAGAATCTTTATGCAAAAAAGATATTACTGTTAATCCTGTATATTATTTTTTTGAAAGTATGGGTAACGAGTTTTACAATTTGTAGTTTATAACATGAATATCCAAAGTAATTCCCAAATTATTAGTGAAGTTCCATGACAATTTTCATTCATTTTAGATCAGAAAGATATATTTCCTGTTTTCTTTTTCTTTTTATAATGCATTTTGCGGTGTTCGGTATGTATATATATTAATAAAGTGCTTCCAAAATATTAGTTCAATATTTTGCCCAAATATGTCCATAATTTGTGGTTAATTTGGGCATTCATCCATTTCTAGTTTAATCCCAAGCTTAACCCTGTTTTGGAGTCCTTCGAAAATGACAGATGAATTGAAGCCAAAATACTATCATGGCACTTCATGAGGGTGAAAAACGTATAGATGTTTATATCTAGATTCTGCTTTCTTTCTTTTTCTTCTTTTTTTTGCCGAGTTCCTCGGAATCACATTTAAAAAAAAAATGTATTTATCTCAAAACTAAATTTCACTGCATGTTATAGTTGGTGAACTTTTATCATGTCATCATCCTCAAATTCATTGATTTCTTCTTTAATTTGCATGGCTCAACCAATGGACACTGCAGGGCTCTTCATCACATTTTGGTAGAAAATTATCGAACAGATCTTTGCATTGTCAGTTGCTGTCCTCTCCATTTCCTAAACCATTTCTCCAACTTGATGACAGACCACAATCCTTTGTTTACCGACATGGCTTAGCTTCTCTCTCTAGTTGACCATATTTTGTGTATTTTAAGATATTAATCTTCAGAAGTTTCTGACATCATGTCTGGTACCAATGTACTTAAAATGTGATTGTGCTACTTTTCCTTGGACGAAAAAAAAAAAAAAAGATCTCTAAAAAATTTGACTCAATGATACTCTCAACTGTTTTTGGCTGAATTTCCTAAGTTATAGTAGTAAATCAGTACACCATGAACAAGTCAGATGCTTCATAGGTACAATACTTAAATTGATTTATCAAACTGATTTGACTCTGCACATTTTGTGCAGACTTCCATTTATTCCTTAAGTTGCCTCAATTTATTTTATTTGGAGTACCTAGTATATGAGATAGTCACTATCATCTTTCTGGTGGAAGATAATCAGATCCATTCATGCAAAACTTATAGCTTACCAAGATATTTCTGGTATATGATTACATATAATGAGCATTTTATATGAAAACTTGATTCAGTTTTCATTCATTACCTTTCATGCTTCCAACTGTGTCTTTTTATGCAATATACCAGATCATTGGAGACATTACTAAGGAGAGCACTCTGATCCCTGAATATTTCAAAGGAGTGAGGAAAGTTATTAATGTTGTTTCTGTCATTGTTGGGCCAAAGGAAGGGGACACTCCTGATAGGGCAAAATACAGCCCAGTATGTTTTTGAAAATTGTTTAGATGGTGAAAAGTCATAGTTTCATGTGGTAGATTTTGCAATTAGAATGTCAGTCCCAGTTTCCATCAATTTGTTTGGCTTCTTATTTATGATTTGTATGCGTACTACCATATTTTCTATCTCTGACACAGTAAAAAATGTTGTATTACAGGGGATCAAGTTCTTTGAACCGGAGGTGGTGAACTGATGCCTATTCTGTGTTTTTTAACTTTCCTTAAATTGGAATTTAAAACTTCATTTTTTTTTTTCCATTTACTTTGTAAATTATAAAAATGTGTGGTTCTTGATTACCGTGATGCCTTATTTGATATATGAGAGCAGATAAAAGGTGATTCACCTGAAATGGTGGAATACATTGGGATGAAAAATTTAATCAATGCTGTAAAAGGAAGTGTTGGACTTCAAAATGGAAAACTACTCTTTGGATTTTAAGGTACACTCTTTTCTAGGAGGAAATCATTGACCTAGAACCATGCTACTGCATTTAGCAAGTTTTTTTTAGCATACTGATAAGAGTAAAATAAAACAGAAGCTTAAAAAATTGGAATGGAAAAAAGGGGGAAGGGACGGGGGCAATGCAGTGTGTTCAAGTTCATATGAGATATGCCAGCAAGAAGCAAAATGGGAAGAGAATTTCTTTAATTATAGATGCCATGAAACATGAATGTTGAAATTCCATTTAAAACACCATCTTTTGCGTATAGAATTTACAAATTTATTGTGTTTGATATGTATTCTACAAGCAATTGAAAGTCATTTTCAGCAGATTGCTGGATTTGGCATGTTCGTTGACAATTTATCCAAGAATTTTGATACTCTGCTACGTTAGGAGAAAAATATGGTAACCAAGGGTTGGCTGACCTTAAGTGACCAATTAATATATGGCATTGGTGCCATGCAATTCAGCCAAAATCCTAAATGGCATATCTCAGTATCTGTTTGAAACATGAATATGATCCGTGACTGAATTTTTTTTAACCTCCTACTCCTATTTGCAGGCAATAATTCTAGAGAGCTCACTTGGGGTGCTTTAGATGATGTTGTCATGGGAGGAGTTAGTGAAAGCTCATTTCAAATTGACCGAAGAGGCAGTGAAATTGGTGGACCGACTGGGGTTTTCAAAGGTTGTTCCTGTCAGACCTTCCCACCTATGTCTTTCCATGTTTTATTTTCTTGCACGCAATTCCATAAGAATGATTAGCTCTCTATGTCCAAATGCTTTGATTTATATATTTATATTTTGGTGTGCCTCCTCCAGGTGTTGTTTCCATTGCAAACAATGGTGGCTTTACTAGCATAAGAACAAAGGTAAAAACTTTATTGAGGGTTATGACCCTCAATAAAAACAAAATTAACTTATTTCGAGGGTTGTAACCCTCGATACAAGTAATATTTGTGAAGTATCCAACACTCTTTATCGAGGGTTATGACCGTCGATAAAGATAAAATACTTTCTTCGACCTTTGTGTAGGCCGTCGAAACATCTTTTTTGATGGTGTTTCTATCGACGCCTTTCAACAGTCATCTTGACAGTTGAAATAACCTTTTTCGAAGGTTTTTAATACTTATTTCGAGGATTTTGACCCTTTTAAAAAGTCGTTTATTTTGTAGTGTCTCCTGTTCAATTAAATTGTTATTTTTCTGTATCAGTCCAATCTCATCTTGTGATCTGATATTCCATATCTTTGGGAATCATTATCATAGTGGAGAATCTTGTTACTCAAATTCTTGTTATCTTAATAGGACCATCAATGGAGGCAAGCCGTAACTGCTGCTGGATCTGGATGCATTGCTGCATTATCAGTTGAGAGATATCTTGTGAGCAGAGATCTCCTTGTTGAATTTCACCAGGTATTTGATGAAGTCCAAATTCATCTGTTCTACTTGTCTCTAGAGATAGAGTACCTTAACGTGTGCTTATCATCCCCATGCATTGGAAAACTGTTGTTGTTTAACATAGCTCTGGTAGAGAAGGGGATTTTGATTACTAAAGTACATAGACAGAGGCGAACTTAGCATGTTCAATTAATTATTATGTGTTAAGAGAGTTTGGCGCACATAATTTTTGTTAGCTTAATCCTTATACTAGCGTTTGTCCTGACAAATATT
>BKZX01028272.1:3196-15111 GCA_014362285.1 Fagus crenata
AAAGAAAAGAAGAAGAAGCAGAGGGAACAGCTGTAAACAAACCCCCCTGATTCATCCACGTTTACATTATCTTCCTTATCAGAGACACCTTTCTCCATATCTTGAACCCTTTCGGTCAACGTTCATTTCCCCTCAGTGACAACAAATTCCCCAGAAGTTCTGTCGTTGATGTACATGGAAACCTTTATGCTGATCTCAAGGACATTTATGCGGTTCAAAGACCGAGAACCCCAAATGAATGGGATAATATGTCTGTTTGGTGCGATTTGCTTTAATGGAGAAATGAAATGTATAATGCGGTCATAGATGCATTCAAGGATCATAGGCCGACCCCCCTTTAGTCATCTACGTCTACATTATCTTCTTTATCAGAAACACTTTTCTCCATGTCATGAGCCTCTTCAGTCTGGGCCCGCTCTTGATGATCAAACACTTCGGCGTTTTCCATGACCGTAGGACCCTCAAAGGCTACACAATCTCCCAAAACCTCAACATGTGTTTCTTCAAGGTTCTCAGGGGTTCCTGAATCGTAGGGTCGGTAGCGTCGGCCCAAAACGTAAAGCTCAGACTCGTCATCGACCGCAGCCTGCTTAAGAGCCAATGCCCACCCTTTCAGGAAATTAATGTTACACTCCCTACGCATTTGGAACCTCAAAGACCCTTTAGCATCTGCGAAACCCCGGTCATAGGTAGCCTGAGCTTCATTCTCAGCATCATTTGACGCTTGCCGAGCTTCAGCCAACTCGGCCTTAAGTTTATCAATTTCTGCTTGAAGTCCACTGGAACGTTCACATTCTCGTTCCAACTTAGCCGACATCTCCACCAGTTGGCATTCGGCCTTCTGAAGCCCTTCTTCCGCAGTCTTGTGTTGACCCTCGACCTCTTGAATTCTAGCAGACGCCGCCTTCTCGACTTCACGCAACCTATCATTTTCAGCGAGAGATTCGTTAAGAAGACGTTCGGCTTCTATCAGTCGATACCCGGCCTCGAAAACCCCTTAGACGGCCTATAAAAAAAAAATCATCACAATGAGTAATAATAATGATGGACTATCATAATAAAAGAAAGGATGTACAACAAAACTCACCACGACCGAGTCACGCTTCAAATTTTCGATCATCTGTTTTGAGTTATTTCCTTTCCAATTCTTCATGTCTTTGGGAAGAAGAAGGGCGCTCCCAAGGGCGTCGGCTATTTGTCCGCCGCGGACGTCTTTACTCTTCCAGACCGAATCATCTTCATTCACCGGTCGGCCATCCACGTAGAATTCACACTGCCAGGGAGCTGGCAGTTCCTTCTAGTGTTTGCGTTTATGGGAAACATGACCGATGGCTTTTTGGGGAGTTCGGCTGTCCTTACTTCTACCCTTTTTAGATGAGGACTTGGCCGCGGGGAGTTCGGTGTTAACAGGTACATGCTGCTGTTCGGTTACTCCGGCTTCCTCCTCCTCCTTTTTCCTCTTTTTTGCAACAGACTCTCCCTCGGAGAACCCGGAAGCACGGGGAACATTAGGAACTCGCGGCGATTCGGAGGCACATGCACCAAGCACCGATCGTATGTCTACGGTCCTCTTTTGGATAGGCATGTTTTTTTCTTGTGCTCTGAGTAAAAATAAGATAGACAAAAGAAACCAAAGTCAAATCACTAAAAAGCTCACGATTTGGAGCAAAGAATATTTCTAAAAGGTAAAGATGCAATGTGGGGTCTCCCTTTCTTATATACTGCCAAAGGAACGACGGATAACCGGAACCCAACCAGTCATGGGCCGGTAAGAAACCTGCAAGAAAAAGAAAAACAAATAAAAAATAATAGAGGGAAAATGATTCTTCCGGTTTGCATTATGTACTTGGAAACAAAACATCCTCGATAAATCCAAACGTCGTCATAATCGCAATAAAGCATTAAAAACGAGATGACATAGGGAACGCCAAACGTCTTTCCTTAATTATGGCATACGGATGTTGTCAAGAGATAACAACCGAGTTATCAGTCCATAAACCAAACCCTATTCTGACCGAACTTTGTTCAAAACTTTGAATAAGTGCTATGTATTTCTCCACTGTTTCGGTCAAATCCTTCTCTTCAAAAAAGAGTAAAGATTTGAGGGGCAATTGGAGGTGGGGAAATCTAAATGCAAAATAGGCCCATGAATGAACAGCCCATATCAAGGAACAGAACACAAAGCTCGGCCTAAGCCCACGACAGAGGTCAAAAGTATGAAGGTCGGCCCAGGCCTGTATCAGCAAATAAAGTATAAAACACGGCCCAAGCTCTTATCAGGAGCCAAAGAACGAAGCTCGGCCCAAGCCCATTACAGAGGCCAAAGTACAAAGCTCGGCCCAGGCCCGTATCAAAAGTCAAAGTATAAAACTCGGCCCAAGTCTACAGCATATAGAATTTTGTACTTGTCAAATAGAATCTTTGTACTTTGCCGTACTTTATTGAATAGGGATTTGTCCCACATTGGGAAAAGGGGATAAAGTACAGAGTACTGTGTACTATAAATTCAAAAGTAGACATTAATAAAGAGGTGGTTGTTTTTGGAAAGTCTGACAAAAGTACTTTTTACTACTTTAAGAAATTAATTGTAGCATTGAAAATTACCCACTACATAAACTAAACTGAAATATAAAGGTAAAATCATAAGATTTTAAAAAGTTTGGGCCATGACCCCCTTAAGTATATATCTAGTTCCACCCATCTTACTTAAAATTTTAAGAAATTTAGATTTATCATTATTTAGTTGGAAGTTTATATAGAAATTCATATGTAGACAGTGAATAAAAATACTCATGATCTCTAAATTCAAATTACTAACTAATGTAGAAAGAGCTTCAAAAAGAAAATTAAGAAGAGAATTTCTTTGAAATTAATCCACTCCTATTATATACATTGACCTGATATTCAATCCGTTATATTAACACCTCCTAGTCATTACATAATGAGAAGCACCAAACTATTTTAGAATATTTGTGCAAAGGGACTTAGTTAAAAGATGAAAAAAACTGGCGTCTCCAGTAGTGCACAAAAATAGTTCCTCTATATGATAGGAAGCACGTTTTATGACTAGTCAATTCAAATTAAACAAGATGGTACACAAACCATTCAAATTATTAAATCCTAGCCTAATTTTTAATAGAAAAAAATTCATTGGCAATAATTTTTAAGTTAAATAATATTTTTTGGTGTTTTGAACAGAAACCTTAGGGGTTCGAACTTCCTTTCCCCACTTAAAATATATCATAAAAAAAAATAAAAAAAAAAATGAAACGTTCATATAGGAGTTAAAATGGTTGCAATTCTTTACTGCTTAAAACTTGGAACAATAATTCAAACCAAGCTAAAAAAACAATCTCAAACTTGAAAAGCACAATTAAGTACCAGCTAACCAGTGAATTCAGATGAGTTTCAAACACCAGAGGTGGGCTCATTGTCTGATTTGCCTAAGATTTTCAAGATTTGGATAAGGTTGATTCAAGGACATGACAACAAAAGGAGTGGGGAAAAAGTACTTTTGAAGGCATTTGAAAAGGATATTCTCTTGGGCCTATTCAAAGAAACTGTTAAGAAACAGAGCACATTCCTTCTTGGATACTCCCATTTTAGTATCTTTCAATTCTCACTATTCAAACCAAAGAGCAACGGCTGAGAGTGAGCTCTTTAAGACTTTAGCCGAAGATTCATTCATTAATATAGCCATTTTGGCCTTGAGAAATACTAAAAGAAAAAAAATAAAATATTTTTCAGTATTTACTAAGGTGATAAGTTATGATTATAGATACATCACAAATTATTGTTGTGAAAAAAATTATGAAATGTTGTAAATAATAGGCTTGACTAGTTAACCACCATTATTAACTAAAGATCACATGAGATATAATCCCATATGATGGGAACAAGTAATTCGTAAAAGAAGTCTTCATACTAAAAAATGCAATGTTAACGCAAAATATTAGTTGTCCCATCTCTATATAACTATCATCTAGGTTTAGTTTATGATAAATGCAATGTTAGCCCAAAATATTTCAACCTTCCATGTCATGGTTTCCCATGACAATGCTTCAGTGACAGAAATAAGTATGAGCACTGTTATTATTATTTTTTGCTCGAAACTGGAAAGTATAAGCACTGTTGAAATAACATGAAATATACATGGCTGTGCTTCTATAACATTCTTATGAATATATTTAACCAAAAAAAAAAATCTTATAATTATGTTCTCTACTCCTGAAGCTATCAATCTGATCTTCTACACCCATGTGTACATTATATTTTAATTATTCACCTTAAAACGCATTAGTTTCTTTTCAAAAATGTCAAACGACTAGAACAGAATCATTAATTTATATCATTTGTTGTCAGCATACTATTTTTAACATTTTGGCACCCAAAAAAGGGTCCATTAAACAATTTTCTTGGGAAAAGTTGAACTTCCAAGAACTTCTAATGCATTACAATGACAACAATTAAACATACAAATATACCCACGATTTAAATGACATTTATCTTCATTTTGCAACTCTCTTTTTTTTTTTTTTTAAAGAGAGTAGGTTAGTTAGTTTTGACGAATTTTAGGCTCTAATATTAAAGAGAAAGGAGAAAAAGTAAACATGTTAGAGAAATTAATATAACAAAATTGGACCCATATACTTAAGCTTTTATATTAAGTAATGTCTCTATATGTTGAATTAATGCCTCCATTAGACTACGAACAATGAAAAATATGAAATAATCTCATGTGATGATATAGTAGACGCATTTAGAATTTTGTTTAAAGATAGGGTGGCCCCTATTTATGAAAAGATAAGGAAGAGTAGCTTGAGATGGTTTGACCATGTTCAAATGTGAGATTAATGCACTAGTGAAAAAATGTGTCGGTTCAATTTGAGGGAACTAAAAAAAGGCTTGTTGGACTTGCTGGACTTTCCCCAGGGCCGGCCTTGCATTTAACATTGATTTTCTTTTAACTTCTTACCAATCAGTAAATATAAATGTATTTCCAAAATGAAGATAAATGATGCAAGCTTCTCTATAAATGATTTGAATCAACCTTCTGCACATAATGATCATTTGCGTCTTGGTATCGAAATCAACGATTTCGAATAATGCATACACAGTTCAAGTTGATGAAAATAATTGACGCATAAGAAATTACTTTTGGGTAGGTGAAGAATTGTATACCAATATTTAGAGAGAAGTTTACTTTACAAATTGATATGTGATGTCTTTCGTTCATTTTGCCGGAGTTAACCACCATCACCATTTTGTTGTGATTGTATACCAATCTGATATGAATCTTTATACATTGATTTGACCAAACACTCTTAACATGACATGAGCGTATCTAAACATTAGAGCATTCCCAATGTTCTATGTTTAGCATAAGGAGGTCCATGTTCAATTTTAATCTTTTATTACTTAATTTTTAACTATTCTCAAATAGGTCCCCTATCAAATTCTTTATTTATTTATAATACTATTTTATTATTTTTTTAATCTTTTATCAATTTATCCCTGCGCCTCCATACTTAGGTTAATTTTAATTTTTCATCCCAAATGTTTAAACTTTCATATTTCAATCTCTTAACATTCATTATATTTTGAATGTTTCGTCAACAAAACAACAGCTAAGGTAGAAACAACCAAAACTATGCACATCAAACAAAATAAATAGTGTCTTTTTTAAAAAATATTTCTTTATTCTGTTCTATTTTATTTTCCCCTTTTTTTTGGCCTTCAACTCATTCCCTTTTTTCTCTTTCCAATTGCGGCCATTGGTACCCTCTCTGGGCGCCTCAACAACATAGCACAACCAAACCTTGAGCAACCAATCTCTTCAAGCTACTTGTCTCTGGGAGAGTGCATAGGTCAAGTTGGTTTGGTCCATTGGGCTTTACTGTTTCATGTCTTATAAAAAAATGGGTAATTGCTTTTGTGGATAAACTTTTTTACTGTTAGGATAGTATAAATTAGGGTTCAAGACAACATATCTTCAAGAGAAATGAACTAATGAGAAAGCATAGTCTAGTGTGAACAACCTATACATGAATGAAACTTAGCAAACAAAAAAATCTATTCATGAATGAAGGTCCCAAAAAGGCACACATTGCAAAGGACATGCAAAATATGTAGTGGGATTAAACAATAACATTAAACTTCGAAAAAATAAACCATTATACTTATGTAGTAACATCTGAATGCATTAGCCTTTCATTAGAGAGGTAAATGCCAGAATCTCAGCAACCTTCACTATTGGCAACGTACAGCACTAAATATACTATCAACAGAGTACATCAGTAACTCTAATTGTTGCCTATTACATTACTAGACCCAAAATAAAAATAGGGCACTAAAAAAAAGGCTTACAAAGACAAGATACCTACCAAAAACGAACAACAATAATTGGAGACTAACAGGACCAAATAAACATGCCAATAGCATACAATGCAAAGGTAAAATAAGATAAATAAAACATGAGGAGATCAGATACGTTTGGATAGTTCCATTCCCTGACCACAAAAGGTCTCATAATGAGCTGGGATTAAACATTTATCATCATCTCAAATAATACAAAAACAAATCATTAAAATAAAATTGTATTTTACGCAACCATGTTGCATGTAACATCACTCACATAGGGCAGGCATAGGACACACCTTATGCAAGTGATACTACATGCAACATGGTTACACAAAATACCATTCCTAGAATGGAACACACAAAACAATCCATTAAGATACAAATGTCACAACTGAGCAAGCATTATACATTCATAGAGTCTCTCATGAGAACAATCTATTCATGAATGAATGCCCCAAAGAGGAACACTTTGCATCAAGGACATGCAAAATATGTAGTGGGTTTCCATCATAATCATCACTGATTGAAACAATTATCATTAAATAAAAAAAGCATTATCCTTATGTAGGAACATCTGAATGCATGAGCCTTATTAGAAAGGCAAATGACAGAATCTCAGCTCCTGATCACTATTGGCAACGTACAGCACTGAAAACACTATCAAAAGAGTACATCAGAGACTCTAAATTGTTGCCTTTTGCATTACCAGACCAATACCAAGCAAAAATCTAAAACCAAATAAACAAAACTATCAAAATTCAATAATTATAAAAAAAAAAAAGTACTAAAACCATAACTCATTGATAATTGATATGTCTAAGGCCTCAGAAAAGGCGAAAGATTTATACATCTTTGAATATCTCAGATGGTACGGACAAATTTGATGCATCACAGGCCACTATCAAAAGAATTACATAAAAGGTCCAAGGAAAAATTTGATCAGTAGACACCACATTCAACTACACTAACTAGCAATTTTATTGATACATAAACAATTAATTTGACTTTCACCTTCAAATTGAATTGGAATTCTAACTAGATATTCAAATTCAATTTGAATTGAAAGATTTCATTCATTATTTAAGCACAATTTTGTTTGCAAACCACATTTAACACCAAGTAACAATGCCTAATTGGACATGCCACAAAAACCACCAACCACAAATCACAACTATTATGTATTGATTGGATCACATACTGAATGAACATATTGTTATATATATACATTGACCCATCAACACATATCGATTGGATCTCATGTGAGAGATAGAATATAATGAATCCAATGCATATGTTACATAAGATAGTAATTTGTGAATGTAATATAGGAACATCTGAATGCAAAAGCCTTATAAAAAAAATGAGGAAATTGCCAGAATCTCAGTTCCCAGATCGCTTTTGGCAACGTACAGCGCTGTATACGCTATCAAAAACAGCGTATCAGAGACTCTAATTTATTGCCTTTCACAAACAGAAACACACACTAGTCTATATATATAAAAGTCAAGAAAGAATAAAAGGCTCAGAGAGTAAAGATATGATGTTACATCAACAAACTCCATAGAGAGCTTTCATAGTTTGATGGTATATAAATTTGATCATCACTGCCTCTAAAATAAAAATTGAAAAAGAAAGAAACATGAAGGGCCTCAGTAATGTAAAAGTTTGTATCATCAAAGAGAATAATGTCTCAGATGGTACGGACAAATTTGTTGCTTCACTGGCCTATATACAATATTTATTTGCAGAGAGAAAAAGAGATTCAGATCTGAACTTACATACAAACATGGAGAAGTAGTAGATGTGAATTGGGGAGATAGTCTGGTTTTTGAGGGGCTTATATAGTACGAGTCACGGAGACAAACCCTAGTTTCATTTCTCATCTGCATTTACCAACATACCCTTCAAACATAAATTTCTCTATTATAGACGCTAACCCACAAAACAAACGACATACTACAAACCAATTTGAATAGAATGAGTCAAACACTTAGTGCTGACATTCATATTTATTTATATGTTGATCAAGTTATTTAACTTATTTCTTCAATTGAGCATAGTTTAAAAAGTTTCCATCATATTGAAAATGTTCTAGTTTCCTTAAGGTGCTGTCACACATGAAAAATCCATTAATATTGATGGTTTAGATTTATTTTTGGAATTAAAATTTTTAAGAGAAGTATAAACAAAAGAAAAGAAGAATACTTTAATTGAAATAATAACAATTCCTGAAACAATTGTTTTACAAAATGAAGTTTTTTAAAATTAAATCGATAAAATCCTACTTAAGATCAATTATGTCACAAGAAAGATTAGGTGTATTAGCGATTTTATTAATTGAAATTAATACGTTGGAGAAAATTGATTATAAAGTATGATTAATAATTTTGTATCTAAAAGAGTAAGAATAATGAAATTCCAATAAAAAATGTTCAAATATTAAAAAGTATAATTTTAATATACTTTTTCATTCAATTTTTTTCTTCAAGGAAAATTTGTATTCTTTGGATTGAATTATGCTAATTATAAAACACTATAATTGAGGTTTCATTTTTTTTTTTTTTTAATGTAATTTAAGCTAAAATCACAATGTAACTTTGATTTTGCATAAAAAAAAAAAATTGGCTTTTATGTTTTTTTTTATTTATTTTTTTAAATTTAATTATAGTAGGCAACTAAAATCAGGACGGGCTTGAGCAACCCAAACCTTGGCACCGGCCCTGGTTACAACTCACTATATGACAATTTATAAGACTATCCACTTTATTATTTAATGAAATCACATGATTCATTAAATATGTCATGTGACTAAAGTACACGTAGATGGTCTTATAAGCTTTCACGCAGTGGATTGTAACAAGCTGACTACATATTGATTTGTAACTAAACTCACAAATTCTACATCCACTCGCAAAAGCAACCAAAATCTGGCAAGTCCCAACCACTCTTCCCTGTCTAAACTTTCGAAATTTCTTCGCGGTTCATAAACAGAGCCTCTGCAACTACAGGTTCGAGCTTGGTGGCGACATCTCGATTTATTGTTTATTTTGTCAAAAAAACAAAATCTATAAAAGAGGTCTAACGGTGCAACTAACGGAGTTTCTTAGAAAATGTAAATTAAAACAAAATTAAACTTAGAGGACTGAATTGAAATGGTTAAAGTTTAGAGGATTGAATTGAAGTTTGACCAAACTTAAAGGGTATAATTTGTAATTTGGCCTAGATTTTTTTATATTGTTTGTGAAAATATAAATGATATTACTTATCACTTATATATATATATATATCGACTTACTTTTTTATGTGTTTATTGATCAAAATTTATATAATTTATTAAGAATCTTTAAAATTATAAGTCCATCTTAATCTTAATAAAAATAATAGACACTATTATTTAAATAACTAAATAATAAAAATATAAAACCTAAATAGACCCAATAAAACAGTCATCACCTAAATAATAATAAATTCAATAAAACCCAAAAGACACTCCAAATCATCTAGAAACTAGAATGAATAATAAAATAATTCAAAAATTGAAAGTTTAAAAGTCAATTACCCAACAAGTGAAGGGGCAGATAGGCACATAATAAAAAGAGAAAATAAAAAAAGAGAGAAGAGGACACTGGTAGCAAGAATGGAAGGAGAAGAAGAAGATCAAGAACAAGAGGTAGAAATGCACCGTTTGAGTGTAAGAAATCCCATAAAAATAGAGTGGAGTGTAAATTATTTTGGAGTAAAGTGTCAATTATTTTGGAAATTTTGGAATGGAGTGTCCTTTGTTGAAAATAGAGTGTAACGAGTATAGTTTCACCAAACATCAAGGATAGTAGTATAATTTACCTTTTTTTTTTTTTTAGTTTTCAATAAATGTGTCCACAAGTCTTTATTTCATGAAGACCATAATTTTTTTCTTTTAACTTATTAGAAAAGATAAAACATAGCTTGATACCATATTAAAATAGTTGAGACATAACTATGATATAATGAAAAATAACATGACAAAATATGAAGAAGAAAATAAAAGAGAGAAAGAAAGAATAATTAATCTGGTTCAGTCTCAGAAGCTTACATTCACAACATAAAGAAGTATTGACTAAAGTCAACTTTTGGTCCCCTAATTTTAAAAATTTTTATTTGAATTCTATAAGTTTGTTTATCTATCAAATGGGCCCTTTCATTTATTACTGTTAGAGCCTCCTCCGTTAAGTGTCAACTAAGCACCCAATCACGTCTCTGTGTCACTATTTTTTGTCGCGTGTCTTGACACGTCATATATTTTATATATATAAAAAATTATTAATAATAAAAAGAAATTAAAAAAAAAAGAACTTTTTTATTTTATTTTTAAATCTAATCATCTCTCTCTCTCTCTCTCTCTCTCTCTCTCTCTCTCTATTTAAATCATATATCTAAACTGTGAGAGGATCATTATTTTACTTTGGTAACACAACATTCTTTTCATTTATGTCATACATTAGTGCAATTTGTTGAGAGATTCAGCGAAAAGTTGCACTTATGTTCCCAGTTGCCGGAAAAGCTTGACGTCACCTTTCTTGTGGAAATTATGTTGTCCCATCATCTCTTTGCACTCGACCTTTACTTGAACCTTTTTTCTCACCCCCAGAATCTCGGCTCTTTAAACCTTTGTCAACTCATCCCCTCGATCTTCTCCAAATCTGACATGTTTTTCGGAATTTTTTTGGGTTTGTTAAGCATTACGGGTCTTGGTGATTTGGTAGCTGAGATGGGGTTTGGGTAGCGGTGGCTTGTGGGTGTTTTGGTGGTGGCCAAGATTTGGGTTTATGGAATTTTTTCTGGGTTTGTGAAGCCTCACGGTTTTGGATTTGGTGAGTTTTGTAAGGGATTTGGGAGTTTTTGTGGAGAGGGAATGGGAAGAGGACGAAATTTTAAGTGTTCTTGTGGCTGAAATTTCCTTTTGGCTTTGTTGTTTTTAATCTTTGCAGTGTTGTAGACAAAAATTGATATATAACTTTGGCTAGATTCGCAAGAAAAAATTTAATTTCTGTGTTTTTTTGCCAAATTAAATTTTATGTTCTTCCCTAAGTCAATTTCATAAGAAAACAATTTTTTTTTTTTTTTTGTAATTTTCTTTGATTTTTCAGTATTTTTTGTTTATTGTCTTTAAATGTAATTGATTAATTTTTAATAAAAAATTTAGGATTATTATTGAATTTAAGCTCTTTCTTGAATAAAAATAATATATTTTTCTATATATATAAACACAATCATAATAAATGCTTAATACTATAATATATTTTATATAAAAACACAATAATAAAAAATATTTTTTAATAATTATCAATTTTTAGACAAAATATAAAAGACAAAAAAAATCATATTTAAACGAATAATTTTTTAAATTTTATTTTAAGTAATTTTTCGTGTATGGCATGGGTGAAGTGAGCTTGGTTTCACTTGCTCCCAACTTTACCTTTTTTTGAGAAAAGGACTTTTTTTGTTTTTTTGATCACGAGAAAAGCACTTTTTGAAAAAAAAGGAAAGGAGCAATAATGCAATGTGCTTTTTATTTT
>BKZX01028274.1:0-10020 GCA_014362285.1 Fagus crenata
TATATAAACACATGGTTGGACATACATATTGTCTCATTTTGAAAAGATGGGTTTGACAATTTTTACAACTAATGACTTTACAAACATATTTTTTGGGCCTACTTGCCAAGTTCATGAGTATTTGCATCATCTATCAGCTTATATTACCTTTTTTTAGAAATAAATTTACTGCAAAATGATATGATGATTAAGTAATCTCTCAAACTAAAAAAATAAAAAATAAAGACATTTTCAACTAATAAATAAAAATAACCCAATATTCATTTAAATCTCATTTTCAATAGTTTTTCCGTGCATCACACGGGTTTGCGATTAGTTACTATAAAACTAAATATTTTAAGCTATTAAATTTTAAAATAGTGATTTATAGCCAAAGTTATCAATACTGTACCCAAGTCATTTCACTTTCATTAGACCAATATAAATACCCATTTATTTCCATTTAACCCACATCTCCACTTAAGCATGTAGCCCAACTGCCCAAATTTTTTCTTTTTCTTTTTCTTATTTTTATTTTCTTTAACTCTCTTTTATTCTCCACCACTCATTCTCTTCTTCTTTTATAATTTCTTTTGTTCTCTTTTCTTCCACACGTCCTCATGTATCTTCTTTTTCTGCTGCGCCACCATATCTGCATTTGAGAGTTGAGACCAACAGCTCTTCTTTCTCTTATTTTTATTTTTTCTTTCCTCTCATCTCTGCATTTAAGTCTTCTTCTTATATCAATTTTTTTTTTTTTTTGTTTCTTCTTCAGTTTCTTCAATCTGAACCACAGTAGCGTGAGGGAATGAGGGCGGTGAGGTGAGCTCCAGCTCCGGCGTTCCAGCCTTCCAAGCTTCAGTCTCTTCAGTTTTTTTGTTATTTGTTGTTGGGTTGATTTGTTTTTGGGATAATTTTGGTTATTTTGTTACAGATAACTGAGGGTTTTTTTTTTTTTTTTTTTTTTTGTAATTTAGGTTGTTGGATAATTTTGATTATTTTGTTTTGAGCTAATTTTTTGTTAAAAGGACTAAAAAATAATGTAAATAGGAACCCAAATATTATATGAGTGAGACCAATTAATCTACTGATCTAGTTTTTTTTTTTTAGAGCCAGCAGGGGCTATGCCCCCTTTGGTCCCCATGTTGTTCCGTTTCTGTTCGTCACCTATTTCTATTATTTCGTCACCTGTGCGTCACCAGTTGTATTTTATTTTTTGTTAAATAAAACCATTCAGTGACTAAAAATGTCATCACAAACAGGGGTGGCCCTGGGCAAAGGCGAGGTGGGTGACCGCCCTAGACCTTACCTCAAAATTAGGTCTCATCTCAAAATTTTTTAAGGCCTTTACAATTTTGAAAGTCCTTAATATATATATATATATATATATATAAACTTATACAAAAAATTGAAAAGGCCCATATATTTAAAACAGGCCTTTAAAATAAGTCTAAAAATTATTTATTTCTCTAGACCAAGTATGTGTGAGAACAATTTTTGGTACTTAATTGATGTGAAGAAGCTAACTTCACTAAATTATGATAATTTGAAAAGTATTGTCTTAATCTTGAAGTTTTTTAAAACATGATAATTTTCTGGTCTTGATGAATTGATTTATTTTCATAATTAAAAGTTTTACAAGAGATTTTACCAAAAGAAAAAAAGACGGCGAATAATATATTTAATTTATCAAGGATTTGAATGGTTTTCCAAATGCATCTCTTGTATATAGAATATTATTGACTATACATGTCACAGTTGTAATTGTTGAAAGAAGCTTTTCAAAGTTAATATTATAAAAATCTTATTTGCGATCAAGTATGTCACAACAAATATTAAATAGATTACCCATATCATCTATTAAATAAGATTTGTTAGAAAATATTTAATATAAAATTTTAAATAGTAATTTTGTAATACAAACCTTGTGTAGAATAATTTTTCAATGATTTTTTTTTTAAAGAGATAAAAGGCCTCATTTTTTTTTTTTTTGTACCGCCTCAGGCCTCATAATTCTCAAAACAACCCTGGTCACAAACTTAATATAATAAATCCATATTCGTCACCTAATAACTCCTGTAATAAAATTAAGAGTTTGGGTGACGAAAGCTGTTCTTACCTAAAATCATTTTTCTTGTAGTGGCATCACCCGTAAACAAAATATATGTAAGTGAATCACGTTATTGTAGAAATTTAGCTTAACCGTCATTAAATATATATATTTGCCTTTGACCAGTTTGCTAAAGTCCATCACCACGTTTAGGATTTTTGCATCCATGCACATCATGACGTCTTCCCTTTTATCTTGTCCATCCCTTTAAATCAATGGCCTTTGGGGAATTTGTAGTCAAATTCAACACCTGTGATGATTGATCATCTGCAAAGTTTTCTCAATCAAACAAAATTGCTTATGTTGTTGGGGGAATTTGTCAATACAATCAAAAAATAAAAGTGACTTCAAAATGTGATATCATTTTCTTTAAGATATACTAGGCATATTTTCGTTGAAAATGGATTTTTGCAAAGTCAATGTGAATGATCTAAGATAAATAATTTAGGATTTTGTTATTAAAAAAAAAAAATTGAACAAAATCTAAGTTGGTTAAAGAAATGATTTATTAATAACTGCATTGATGGTTCTAATTATTTGAGCTCTTTTTTTTTATTGTTATCTAATTTAATTTTTATTGTTGTTATTGGACTCTTTTTAAGGGTTTAATGGACTGAATTTATTAAGATCTCAAGTTAATGGGTATACTAATTTATTTCAAGAAGATTGTATCACCTATATAAGTATTTAGCCAAAAAATAAAAATACCTATATAAAAAAGGAAAAATAGAAAAAAGACGAAGAAGTCATGAATCCCCAGAAGCAAGTGTGGCGCCGCCCATGATTGGGGATAACATTTGATGGGAAAGAGAGAGAACAAATTTACATAGGCAAAACTAAAAATGATATCATATGTCAACTTATAAATACAGTAAGTAACTCCAAACTACAACCAGAAAAATAAAATCTAGATCGTAGTGTGTCCTAGCTAGAAGGTGATTTGCAATGATGGAAACAATCTATTTTGTAGAAGGTGATAACGGTTTTGTGTGAGTACTAGTATTCAAGAAAATGTATAAAATGTTATTAACTTTTGTGATTGTGGATTGAGGATGAAAAAAAAAAAAGGGGACAAATCTTTTCTCTCTTCCTTTTACACCTTAAATGATTTATTATTTGAAAAGATAGAAAATTTTGGGCAAAAAAAGAAAAGGAAAGGTTTATTTTCTTAACATTATTTTAGGCCATTTTTTCTAAAACCTAAAAAAAATTAAATATATAATTAAGAATCATGTAACTCAACTTATACTTTCTAATAACCGATACATTTAAGATTTAAATTCTACCTTCACTAATAATAATAATAATAATAAATAAATAAATAAATAAAAGAAATTATGATTTATTTTCATCCTTTCTTTATTCGCATTCATTTCAGATAGTATATGAAACAAAAGAGTTTCAATTTATTCATTCATATCAGAATTCTACACTTCAAACTCTCCACTCCTTATCTTTTTTTTTATTTTTTTATAAGTAACTCTCCACTCCTTATCATTGGCTCACAGATTAATTATTTCATAAAGTGATAACATATTAACATAAATACACATTCCATATTCTCAAAAAAAAAAAATACACACACATTCCAGAAACAGAAAATGTCAAGGACATAATACTGAAATAGAAATATTTAAAGCAATAAAGCTCCGAAGATGGTGGACCTTAATTAGGGCTCACAGAGCTGAGTGCTGACCCTTTTTTGTCGTTGCATACTAATCTTACATTCCTGTTCCACTTGTGACAGTGCATTATGGGAGGAACCGTTAGACAAAGCTTTCTCTGCGCTGTATTTTAGCTCATTGACTTTAGCTCTGATTCCATTCCCATTTTTATCTTCTATAATCTTTCTCACCATTGTCTCTATCTCTTCCCTTTTCACCACTTTCTTCGACGGCAACTCCTTCGACCGAATAGCCACTCCAATCTCTTCCGTGAGCAGCGTCGCGTTCATCTTCTGCTCCGCATAAAGCGGCCACGCAATCATCGGAACTCCATTGGTGATGCTCTCTAGCGTTGAGCTCCACCCACAGTGAGACAACAACCCTCCAACAGAGACATGGTTCAACACGTCCACTTGTGGAGCCCACAAGGGGATCACAACCCCCAAACTCTGCGTTCGTGTCAAGAATCCATCGGGCAAGTAGCTTAATGGGTCATCGCCACCTTTCCCCGCCGTGAAAAAGGCAGCGTCTGCAGCTTCGACCGTGGGTGGGCGTACCACCCAAACAAATCTCTGCTGACTCAGCTCCAAACCCCATGCCACCTCAGTCATTTGCTCGTACGAAAGAGCTCCACCACTTCCAAACGACACGTAAATCACAGACTCACCTGGCTGCTTGTCTAACCAATCAAACAAATCAGTACTCTTGGAATTCGAGACCGGTCTTGTTATAGGACCAATGCAATGAACTGGAACCTTAACGATCCCACCCAAGAGATTCTTATCTCTTAAAGCAGTGATTATCGTCGGTTGCAAATCCTCCCAGGTATTTACCAAAATGCCATCACTCATTACTGCCTCAGTCCCTATCCTTAAATACTCAAAATATTGCTGCTTAGTCCGGTCCAACATCGGGTCAACCACGTCATCAGGCTTTATCGGGTTGCAACCCGGGATTTTCAGTGGCTCTTTTTGGTGAACATATTCTCCTACAACTAATTTATCGAGGTATGGACAATATATAGCCAAAGCAAGGAACCATGCATTGGAAGCACAGTAAACGTACTTTAGCATATCGAATTCGTCAGCTATGGACAAAGACTCGGTTCCAAAGAGGTCCACGATGAGCACAGTGGGTCTTTGCTTCATGGCTGAGATTGCGGACCTGAGGCTTGACCGAACTTCACGCATCATTACAGCGAGCAGTGTAACAACAGCAGCGTTTGGTTCAACAAGGCCTGAGATATCAACTGTTGGGAGTTCGATGATGTCGCAGAGTTTTGGGGTCAAGGAGGATTGGAGGACTTGGGACTCTGCTGGTGACATGTGGGAATTCACAACGAAGATTGTAACGGTGAAGTTGTGGTGGGTGACAAGGCGGGTTCCGAGCTCGAGGACAGGGATGAGGTGGCCTGTCCCGGGGCTAGAGAGCAATACTGCATGTGGCTTGGAGATCTCCATGGATGTGAATGCTGAGAAGAGACAGAAGTAGATAATGGAAATGGTTTGGAGATCGATATCTTTTGACAGGTGTAGCTTTGGACATATATATACAATTTTGGTGGTCTCTGATTAGTGATTATTACTACTGTGTGAACCACCACACCAAAAGATTGAGTGCTTTAGTTGGACACGGAATTTTTTTTTTTTTTTAGAAGGTTTTGCTGAATTAATGTAAAGCCTTTCACTCATACCAATAATTATCGAAGCCTGGAATACAACTTTAAATTGTTTGATGGTTGAAAGATTCAACAATTTTTATTTTTTTGATAAAAATAGTTGAAAGATTCAACAATACAACTTAATTGATGGTTGAAAGACATGCT
Source organism: Fagus crenata (assembly GCA_014362285.1). Lineage (NCBI taxonomy): Eukaryota > Viridiplantae > Streptophyta > Magnoliopsida > Fagales > Fagaceae > Fagus > Fagus crenata. The sequence continues at coordinate 5,579 of BKZX01028274.1, forward strand.
GAATCATTAACGAGATAATTAAAAGGTGCTCTTTCCTTTTCACTAGATTTGAAAATTTAGATTTTACCCAAAAATAAAAATTAAAAAATTGAAAATTTAGAGCATCACTCAATTCAAACACAGATTCAAATTTAGATTTTATCCCAAAAAAAAAGATTTGAAAATTTAGAGCGTGTTTGATCACACAATTCAAACATAGTTTTCTATGTTTGAATATAGAAATTGCTGGGTCTGGGGTAAAAAAATTTTGTTTAGCTATTGTTTTCAATAGTTGTGTTCAAATTCATTTACTATTGTATCGTTACTTAAATGTGTATTTTTGAGAACATATTTTTTATGTTTTTGGCCAAACTCAAAATGATCGGTGGCATAATTGAAATTATCCCCATATATTTATTTCTTTTTTCTCTCATTTCTACACAAGCGCTCTCTCTCTCTCTTCAATAGTAATTTCTCTCTTTGTATCGCCGTTCTCCTCTCTGTCTCCGCCATGATTTGTGCTTGATTTTTATGAATTTGTTGTTGTATCGGTTGGATTTGTTGTGATTTTTGTTGATGGGTGTGGGGTTTGCAGTGGATTTTTTGTGGATTTAGAAATTTTTATTGGAAATTTGCTTTTTACCTTCTTTTTGTATGCCAATTCCGAGAAGGTTGGATGCATACTTGTATATAATATGGATTAGTTGAGCCTCATCAGTTTATGTTGCGTTTTTTTTTTTTTTGTTTGGATAATTGACTTTATGGTGTGTTTGAAAAATATCACTTTACTCAACTCACCTGAGATTATAGTTGTTACGTAGCGGTAACTCACCTCCATGTGTCTAAGAGAAAATCACTTGGGTATGTAATAATCACATTTTAAAAAAAATTAATTTGATTTTCACCATCAATCCAAGCGTTTGATGTCATCTCCATGCCTTCCATATCTGCTTCAAATGGCTGCTACACGGGTGGATACTTGTGTGAATGTGATAAGGTCAACAGTGAGGATGGCTTGGACAACGGGTAATTTTGGGAGGAGGTTTCATAGGTGTAGCCTATATAAGGTAAGTTTGGAAAAATAAAATGCTCGAAGTTAAACTGTGAGTGACTGAGACTAGGAGAGGCCTTGGCTTGCAATATCATATGGAAACTGTAAAATCGAGTTTGATCATTTGTGTTTCTTTTTCCTTTTCCTTTTTTATTTTTTATTTTTTAAAATAAATTATTTAATGAAACTCCTGCAAAGCTCATGCAAACACTTAACAAGCTTGAGAATAATGTAATACTTGCTTATGAGACTAATGAGAGGAAAAGAGTAGCTCGTGAAATAGAGGAAAAAGTTAGGAAGAAAGAAATGACGGCTTGAGATAGAAAGAAGAGGTGGTGTAGTTATGTCGTGGGTGTTATTTGTTGGCTTCATTGTGTTTTTTGTTCCTCCGGCAAAGTTGGAGGGGTGAATACTAACATTGAGCCTGCCACGAAGAAATGAAATGATGTTGCCATGTGTTCCTCAGTTGAAGATGAATATATTTTTTTTTTGGCTGGATAGTTGAAGATATTCTATTTGTTGTTTGTGTTTAGGAATTTATATATGATGGAATATGAGTATTTGTAGTTTGTATTTGGATCTGGTAAGTTCTGATGGAAGAATGTTGGTTAGTTAGCCAATGTGTAAATGGAAGATTCTGTAATGAGCATGTGTTGGCAAACAGCAAGCGGGTAGTGACTTGTGCACATTGCTTACATATTTAATACACACTCTCACAATTTCTAGACATTGTTACCCACTCAAGTAATAAAATTTGGTAAACAAAAGTTTAGTTAACGCCTATAGGCCTGACTCCTGAGTTCCAGGGCCGGCCCTGGGGTAAGCCCAGCAAGCCCCTGGGCTAGGGCAACCCCCCACCCCAGGGCAACCAATTGGAAAAAAAAAAATTATACTATACATATAAAAAAAAAAAAAAATTGTATTCATAAAATAAAATTTTTATTTGAGAGAAAAAAAAATATGTAGAGGGCAAAAAAAAAAAAAATCATAAAACAAGAGGACAAAAAAAATATTTAAAGGGTAAAAAAAAATTTAGAGGGCAAAAATAAAAATTAATCATAAACCGGGAGCACAAAAATAAAAATTAATCATAAACCGGAAGAACAAAAAAAAATTTAGAGGGCAAAAATAAAAATTAATCAGAGAACATCCCACAATCCAGCATATCTAAGCTATAATCCAACACATGACCAAAACTAAGGGCCGGTTTGGCCCCACGTTTTTGGACAAAAACTCAGAAAGACAAATGTTTGGTTCTACGTTTTAAGAAAATTACGTTTTCAAAACTGATGAAAATGTGTGTTTTCAGAATGGAGATGATGAGCAACTTTTTCAAAAACGCTGGTTTTTTAACATAAATTTGTCTCTTTTATCACACTCTTCTATGTTTGAAATTCCTAAAATACCGAAACAAAATTGCATGATGACCATTAAAATTAATCAAATACCGATTCCCTTGTTGCTTATCTTGCCTTCCTTTGTCTCCTTTCTTCTTTCCTTGTTGCCATCTCTCTTTGCCTTCTTGTTTCCTTGCCATTGCACAACCACAGTTGTCCTTAAAGGTTTTTCATGCATTGAATCTGCTAAAAATTAATGAGCACGTGTTCAATGATCTAAGTAAAAAGCTTATGGGGGAAGCTTCAAGAACCTATTAGAAAAAGCTTATGGGGAAGCTTCAAGAACAAAGCTTATGGGTGAAGCTTCAGGAGCCTATTAGAAAAAGCTTATGGGGAAGCTTCAAGAACAAAGCTTATGGGGAAGCTTCGGGAACCTTTTAGAAAAAGCTTATGGGGAATGGGGAACTATTGGATTTTATTTTTATCTTCATTATAAGTTACTGTGTTGGTTTTGTTTTTATGCACAGATTTTTATTTATTTATTTTTTTTTTTGTGGATAAGTTATGCACAGCAGCACAGATGCCATTACTTTAATGGCTTTTACTTGGGGTTGGGTCCGAATGCAGTGACCTGTTTGCTTTAACTTTTTTTTTTTTTTTAATTGTTTTTTATACTTTGATAGTATATATTGTGATTTGTGTGAGTGTTGTACTGTAGTGTTTGTGTTTGTGAGTATTCATTTTATATTTATTTGAGATTTTGAATGTTGTGTTATTGAATTATTTGAGATTTTGAATATGTTGTGTTGTTGAGTATTTATTTGAAATCTTAAATGTTATGTTGTTGTATGTGAATGTTGTGTGGTTGAGTATTTATTTAATACTTTAAATGTTGGCATGTGTGATGTGGTTGTGTTTGTATTGACCAAATATTGTAGTGTTACTTTTATTTTTTGTATAGAGTACGGCGCATTAAATTTATTTGTCTGTATTATGTTTTTATTTTTATTTTTATTTTTTTATGGGAGCGTAATAGTGTTATTAACTGGTTAAAAGTATAATATAACCTTAATTTTGTATAAAAAAAGTTTAGACTTTATATTATTTTTTTAATGTTAAATAATAGGTAGCAAGTAGGGCAACCGAAATTAGGCCAGGCTAGAGCAACCCAACTCTCGGGGCCGCCCCTGCTGAGTTCTTCCGGTCATTGTTTACTAAAACCCATGATTGTCTTACTTTTGTTTAATAAAATTTGTACACATTGCTAAAACCCACTCAAGTAATACTTGGTTTTACAATCTGCCATGAATCACGGCATTCTATATATAGATACGTATGCAATTATTTATAATATTTTCCATGAGTTTTTTTTTTCCAATATAATCTCTAACGTATTTCCAACTCTAATATCATTTTGACATTTGCTTGGCAATACATCTCTCTCTCTCTCACACATAATTGCGTAAGCAATGAATTCATTTCATCACATGGCATGAGGCATGCATGTGCATTGTGTCAACTGTCACGCAAAAGAACCAGCTGCCGGTAGCAATTAGTACAGATTTTTAGCATGCATGAAACGTTGATGACATATGAATTTTTTTTCTTCTGTTTATTAGATTACTATTTTGATGACTTGTATATAGAGTTGTGCAATAGCATTTCTTTCTTCCAATAAAGGGCTCCCTAGTCCCTACCGTCCTTCAATACAGTGCAAAGATCTTAACGGGATTTTCACCAAGGCCACCTATAAAATCCTCTACTAACATGCACAAATTCCTTTTCTGGTTTGGTTTTTATTGACAAATTAACACCGTCTACTCTAGCATTAATGATCTTAGCAACATAATCAGTTAGAACTTGTAACAATCAAGAAAAACAAGAAGTGTTCCCATTTTTATTTTATTTTAAGTGTTTTATTGAAACATGCATGCGTTCACTAAATAGAATTATAGAAACAATAATACGTAGCACTTTCGGCATTTACGCCTTGCAGTCTTTGGCCACTTGACACAATGAATTATAAGAGGAGCCACCCTTACTGAAAGCCTTTTCACCACTACATTTTAGCTCCT
>BKZX01028276.1:0-13283 GCA_014362285.1 Fagus crenata
CCCAAACAAGTGTGTTTGATGTGATGGAGATGAGTGCTGATTATTCAACTGTGTCTAATGGACTTGGAGTTTGATGGACTTGGAGCAATGTATCCGTGTATGTTAGATTTAGAGCATCCAACTCAAAACCAATAAATGTGTCGTGTTCGTGTTGACCCATATATGTAGAGATGCAAGGCTTTAAATGTCCAATGTGAGACTTTGATTCTCAACACGTCTCCTCACGTGCGGCAGGATCAGCCAAACACATGGATTGATTATATTGGGTGACGTGGAGCACATGTGACCATTAGGCAAGACACGTGGATGAATTAACCTGCTCTAATATCATGTTAAGTTTGGAGAATTTAACCCAAAACCAATTGGAATTGGGTGATCTTATATGTAGAGATGCAAGGTTTTAAATGTCCGATGTGAGACTTTGATTCTCAACAGTCTATGATAAGAGTCAATGTTTAGGATAGTCGTGGTTTTGTTATCACTTATCAATGTCTTACATCTTGTTCATGACAAGTTGGAGAAAATGAAGATGAGTCAATCTTGGTGCTTCATATTCCTGGCAAGATAATTCCATACAACCTTAGAGAACACATTGATGTATCTTTTTGACTTGTCACCTCATCTGATGAGCATGGAAGAGAACGTAGAATTGTCTTAAAAATGGGGTGAATCCATGAATATGGGATTGTGGTATACGTGGGAATCTATTCATCCATTTAGCAACACTTTTTGTTATATTTGATGACTGTGTTAGAAGTCTTTTGCTATTAGACATTAGTTGATGATCAAGATTCAGGTTTCCTTTCTGTATATGGAAAATTGTGGTTTGTGTTTTCTTCACAAAAGCAGTAAAGGTGGACCATTTCATAGGAAGCAATTGCTATATATCTTATGGAAAGTTAAACCCAAGTTTTATATGTGATAATAATAGCTTATAGTTAAACCATGCAAATTTTAAGTAGTAATTGATTAATAAGAACTTAAAAGTGCACAATTTCAATAATGCTAAAACCAGTTCAGGGAAAAACTTCCTATGCAGTTTTGTTGACATATTGGGTCATGTTGGTAATCAATATTTTGTGTCTAAAACCTCAGATGATGAAAGGAGGCCTAGCCTATATATTGTAGATTGTGAGAAGCTTTAGACAACAGGGGACCAAAAATAAGTAAAGGTTTAAGGTTCCAATTAAAGTTTATGCTAATATATTATAAACTAAAGTCCACTTTTAGTCCCCTAACTTAGGGGGTGTTTTCATTTTGACCCCCTAACTTAAAAAGTTTTCAATTGAGCCTCATAGGTTTGAGTAGTTTTTAAAAGAGCCCTTCCGTCCAACTCTGTCACCAAGATACCATTAAATGCCACAACCCATCCAAGTTAGCATTTTTATTGATGTTTAATTCAATTCAGAATTTTTTTTTATATTAAAAATTAATCAAATATATTTTTTTATTAAAAAATCCAGAAATTACTAGAAAATAAAATAAAATTACAAATTATTGTTATTTTTTTAGGGAAAGTACACTTTATCCACCTGTGGTTTGGTCCATTTACACTTTGCCTACTTGTGGTTTTAAACTTGATATTTTACCCACCTGAGGTTTTATTTTTTAACTTTTGTTGCCTAAGCTGTCATTACCATTAACCTAAACAAAATTAAAACAGAAGCAAAGAAAAACTCATGGCTCGCTCTCATGTTCTCTCTCTCACGTTCGCCACACCCTCATCGGAAAACAATCACGCGTCCAATCGGAAATAAGTCTCAGTTGATCATCGAATTGAATGAATGTCATATATATGCTTACCTGCGGCAATGGAAAAATTGCTAGAATGTCAAGGATGAAGTGTGTGGATATGTATCTTTTTGCAATAGCCAGAGGATCATCAATCCACTCACAATACGGAACTGAAAGATTATATGAAGTACATAAAAAGTATCTACAAGATAATCCGCAAAAGCCTAATATTGATTTTGTTTGTACTTCCTCATGAATTCAAGCCAATAGCCTGATAGGTGTTTGAAAAAGTTTTCTATTTTTTGAAACCTGTACTTGCATTAACGAACTACACTACACACCCCTTTAAAAGTTATCAAACCATGGGAACGGGTTCTTAATTCCTATGCAGCCAAAAAAATGAGGTCCCCACTATGAAATTATGAATAAGTTATCTAACCACAACTAACTTGATAAAAATATCTTCCTTGACTATATGATAATCCGGCTATCCAATGGGATTAGGGTCAATTCTATTTTTTCTTCTTTTCATTCTTTCTATAGCAGTTAGATCTGAGAGAAAATTCTCGCCTAAAAAAATTCCTTAATATTTCTCTCCTTAAAATCTTTTAAAAATTTATCGTCTAGAAAGGTTTGTATGAAGAAGACAGGCAATGATTGCCAATGTATGGTCCATCTGGAAGTATTTTTCCTCCTTATTCATCACTGGTATGTAAAAGAAGAATGAGTCCAAGGCTAATGATATCACACAAGAGAGAACATATATTTTATTCCAAGCACTGGACGCGTGATGGTTTTTCGGTCAGAGTGTGGCGAACTTGAGAGAGAGAGAGAAGATGAGAGGGGCAAACCCACGAGTGCATAAAGTGTACTTTCCTTTTTTTTATGAAATTGATTCAAGGAAGAACATAAAATTTGATTTGGTAAAAAAAACACAAAAATTAAATTCTTTAGTAAAAAATTAAAGAAGGTAGTACAAACAACATTCAACATACCTCTGTTTGGTTGCCGAGAAATCGAGGGAAAATAAGAAAAAGGAAAAACCAGTTGAATAGATTAGGGAAAAAAAAGATTTGAAACTTCAGCGTCTACAAATCCCACTAGTTCTTGGATTGCAGCAATAAAATGAACATCAAACTTACAATTCATTGTCTTCAAATTCAACCTGATTGGTGTACAACTCATCAAACAGAGACTACGCCATTAAGCATCAATGGTAAGTCAGTTCAAAATAATCAGGGAAAACAAAAAAATAAAAAAAAGAGGCCGCATACAAAACTCCCTACTAGAAGCCGCATCATCTTCACCGTTACAAATCCCACAGCCACCCATACAAGATCCCACTACAAGCCTCCCTCATCACCCATCATCATGTTGTCGTTAAGACTGCACAAAGTAGATCCGATCTGTGGGTTCGTCAGCTCCACTCGATCTGTGGGTTTTGTCTGCCATCAATATGAGAGAGAGAGAGAGAGAGATGAACAAATTTTCAAAAAAAAAATTTCATTTTATTATTATTAATAATTTTTTATATAATATATATGATATGGCAAGATCATGTGCTAAACAATGGTGACATGGACAAGTGATTGACTGCTTAGTTGATACTTAACGGAGGGGGACTCTAACTGAGATGAACGAAATGGCTCATTTGATAGCTAAACAGACTTATAGGGGCCAAATGAAATTTTTAAAATTAGAGGGCCAAAATGAAAACATCCTTAAGTTAGGGGGCCAAAAGTGGACTTTAGTCTATATTATATATGCAATGCTTTGTATGACTTTGGAAACTTGCTGCAGCTACAAATTTATATCACTTGCTGGCATGGCATCCCTTTGCAATATACTAATATAGTAACTTTCTCAAAGAATAGACACATTATCACTCAAAAATCAGTGTACACATTGATCGAGCAATGTCCTTTTGTATCAATTTAAGTAAACAATCACTTAAAAATTCAGAAAGACATTATTTACTGTGTATACCCAAGAAATAGTGCTAACCTGGTCGACTTTGTTGCCTTTTTCTAATTTCTAGAACTAGACTTTCCAGTTTAGGCCTCATACTATCCGATCTCAAACACTATATATATCTGTGATTCGAGAGTTGATTTTCCACTTTAAAATTCATTTAAATTGGCAGAGGCCTCATTAGTATGGCATAGACTCGGTTGCAGAAGCTTCAACAAGTAAAGAGTAAAGATGTTGCTTTCACTTTGATCTTATTCTTGAAATATGCTATGCTGAGACTCATTTATTTTCTATGAAACTACTTTAAGTCTGAGCAAGCACTCTCATGAGTCATGTCCCTTGTCAATCATATTAAGGGATGGCATGACATCCTAATGTAACAGAAACCTTTTCTTAGAAAAACAAATGATATAATTGACAATTTAAATCCAAATGGTCATCTGAAATGGTTAGGATTCACACCCTTAACAGGCTCGCCTGAAGATAAGAGCATTGTAATCAGCATGATGTGAAAGTGTTTGGAGGTAAATTGACAATGTGAGTATCCTTATTCTTTTTTTTTTTTTTTTTTGGTAGATGTGAGTATCCTTATTCAGTGTTAGAAATAATAGTGTATCTTATTCGACTGTATGTAAACTGAAAGAGATAAAGAAGTCTGTATATGAAAGAAGACTTTTTCTCTATATTCAAATATGATATACATGGAGCAATATATAGCAGGCTGCATATTTGCCTGTACAAGGAATATAACTAAACATATGGGATTACAGTTTATGAGTAACAAGTCAATGATATTGACATGGCAGTGAGCAAATCAATATCATATCTAATTTGCTATGAGATGTGTTTCCTTATTAGGATGAGTGGTTAACCCCTTATGATGGGCTGTGTGATGTATAGATGGAAGTATATCAACTTGCTCATGAATGAGAGATATTTCCTTAATAGCCCCCCGCAAGTTGACGAGGCAAGAAGTGACCAAAAGCTTGTCACGCAGTAGCTGGAATTGTGGCGTAGGAAGTCCTTTGGTGAGGATATCAGCACGTTGATCACCAGTAGAGATGAACTTCAAAGACAGGTCACGGTTAACAACTTTTTCGCGAATAAAATGGTAGTCTACCTTAATGTGTTTGGTGCGGGCATGGAAGATCGGATTGGAGGCAAGGGCAAGAGCACCAACATTGTCACACCACAACACAGGTGGGGAAGGCAAAGGAACTTGAAGGTCTTTGAGTAGCATTCGGATCCAATACAAGTTAGCAATGGTGACTGCCATGGCACGGTACTTAGCCTCCGTGCCAGACCAAGCAACAATGGATTGCTTCTTGGCACTCCAAGAGACGAGACAAGACTCGAGAAAAATTCCAAAGCCAGTGGTAGATCGGCGATCGTCGGGGCCACCAGCCCAATCAAAGTCACAAAATGCATTAAGGGAGAGAGACCTTTTGGAGAAGGACAAGCCATGGTTGATAGTCCTTTTAAGGTAGCGGAGCACACGTTTAGTGGCAGTCCAATGAGTGGAAGAAGGAGAATGCATAAACTAATATAATTGATTGACAGAGAAGGCAATATCGGGCCTGGTGAGGCTACAATATTGAAGTGCTCCAACAATTTTTCTGTATTCAGTGGCATCAGTGAGGGCAGCACCATCATGAAGATATAATTTTGAACTAGAGGTAGTAGGCATGAAGTATGGCTTAGCACCAATCATGTGAGCCCGATGAAGTAATTAGAAGATGTACTTGGACTGAGAGAGGTGGAGACCTTAGAAGTTTCTCACAGCATGGACACCTAAAAACAGGATAAAGAGCCCAAATCTTTCAATGAAAATTCAAATTGAAGAGTCCTAATCAAAGTGACAATGTGAGATGAGTGAGTCCCAGTGACCAAAATATCATCAACATATATAAGGACATAGAGGTGAATGTCGGATTGGTGGAAGGTAAAAAGAGACGCATCAACCAAGGACTCGATGAAGCCCAAATGAACTAGTGACTGGCGTAAACGAGTATACCAGGCTCGAGGCGCTTGTTTGAGGGCATATAGAGTTTTGTGTAAGCGGCATACATGATCAAGATAAATGGGGTCAGTGAACCCATGAGGTTGTTCCATAAAACCTTCTTTAAGGAGAGAGCTATGGAGGAAGGCATTAGAGATATCCAATTGGTGAATGGACCAATTGAATTGTATTGCAAGAGCCAAAAGGACCCAAATGGTGGTAGGCTTGATCACAGGACTGAAATTCTCGGTGTAGTCGATGCTGTCTTCTTAATCAAAGCCCTTAGCGACTAACCATGCTTTGTAACGATCAATAGACCCATCAGATACACCCATTTATTCCGAATAATTTTGCGGTTCGGTGGTTGTGGACAGAGAGACCAAGTGCCATTGGCCATTAAAGCCTCAAATTCAACTTCCATGGCTTCTTGCCATGCAGCGATTTTAATAGCTTAAGCAAATGTGATAGGTTCAGTTGGGAGAGCAGCGACATTGAAGGCTTGGAGAGGGTGACAGGTTGAGTAATAAAGTTTATGGTCAAGAAAGGGTTTGCGGCATGAGGTACCAGTCATGGAACGGGTGATCATACGGTGAGTGGCTTGAGGAGGGTCAGATGGTGCCGTGATGAGGGGATAAGCAGGTGGCAGAAAGTTTGTGGCATTAGTAGAGGGAGGGATAGGGTCTAGTGTTGGTGGAGTGTCGGGGGATATTATAAGAGCAGCTGGTATAAGAGAGTGAGGAGTGACAGCAGAGAGAGAGTTACCTGGTGGTGTGGGAAGTGGGAGAAGTGTAGATTCAGCCCGGCTGGAGTTCACAATAGGGACATGTACAGAGGACACTGACTTGGCTGGAAAATCTTGCTCGTTAAACACCACATCACGAGAGATATAAACACGATTTGTGGAAAGGTCAAGACAGCGATAGCCACGATGATTGAGACTGTAACCAAGGAAGACAAATTTTTTGCTTCGAAAGGCTAGTTTATGTGGATTGTAGAGGGGCGCATCAATGGATAACATGCACAACCAAAGAAACGGAGTAGGTGATAGTCAGGGGAACAATTGAAAAGCTTGAAATAGGGAGTGAGGTTGGAGAAGGTTGGGGTTAGAAGACTGTTAATGAGGTAAATGGCGGTAAGGAAGGCGTCAACCCAATATTTTTGGGAGAGACCCGAGTGGGAAAGAAGAGCAAGACTCGTGTCCATGACATGATGGTGTTTGCATTCAGCAACACCGTTTTGTTGCGAGGTCTTGGGACATGAGAACCTATGAAGAATGCCATGTTGGGTTAAAAGTTGTTTGAAAGGAGTGTAGAAGTATTCTCCACCTCCATCGGATTGAAAGCTTTTGATGGGTAGAGAGACAAGGTTTTCAACCATACTTTCAAATTGGAGAAAGCAAGAATGAACATTAGATTCAAGCTTTAAGGGAAACAACCAAGAGAATCTTGAAAAGTCATGACTGGATGGCAGGATGCCCCAATCGCTGGTGCCAAACCGAAGTTGATGTTTTAAGACCAAGAAAGGTTGTAAGACCAAGTGGGGAGCATGTGGAGATGCGGTGGAGGGGGATAAGGTAGAGTCCATCTTTACTATGCCCTTGCAAAAGAACTTGGCCCGTCTGAATGTCCTTCACCAGAAAACAAGTTGCAGTTAGTACAAAAAGGCAACGATTTTCCTCACTTAATTTTTGAATGGACAGTAAATTGATTGGAACATCAGGGCAATGAAACACATTTTTAAGTTTAAATGTAGAGTTTTGAGCAGTAAGAGATGAGGAACCAGTGTTGGCAATTTGGAGTCCGGATCCATTGCCTACAGTAACATCTGCAGTCCTTTGATAAGGTTCGTTGGAGAGGTTAAGGTTCTCAAGGTCTGCAGTGATGTGTTGATTGGCACCACTGTCTGCATACCATGGTTGTTCTTCTTCAAATTGTGAATTGGTGTGAGCAACCATTGTTGCCAATTAAGATGGTGGGTGTCGGCCTTGATAGGAATAGTCCATTCTATGGTAGTAATCAAGGGCTTGGTGGTTGGATTTGCCACAAATCTGGCATGGAGGGCGAGTAGAGGTAAATGGTCCAGGTAAGGGTTGGTTTGATTTATATCTAGGAGTAGATGTTGGTGGTTTTTGGTGTGGAAAGGGTGAGTGGTATTTGGATGGGCCATGATACTTGTGTGCACCATTGTGTGGGTTGTTGTGTTTAGGTGGGCTAGAGAGTCTTGGTCTACGATCTTGATTGGGGTGTTTGTGTGAGTAGAGAGCAAATGTGGTTGTATCCGTGGGAGTGTTTGAGGTCTATTTGCAAGGAGAGCTTCATGATTTAGTAACTCACTCTCAAAATCAGCCTATGAAATGTGGTTGACCCTTGATGATGGGCTATGTGATGTATAGAAGGAAGTGTATCAACTTACTCATGAATGAGAGATATTTCCTTAACATAAACTACATAAAGAGATGCTTATTTAGACACACTTTATGGGTGAAATACAAGTACATTGTACAAGTAACGGGCCTAAGCCTATATATGGGCTTACAACCTAATGAATGCTTTCATAGCCTCCTCAAACTCAAGATGGATGCAGAAAGACAACTTGAGATTGGATACAAGATCACAAAATTGACCTAATGGATGAAATTTTGTGAAGATGTCGACTTCCTGATCATAAGAGGGAATGGATCACAACTATAAAGTATCCTAAAGTAGATGTCAACGAACAAAGTAATAATTGATCTTAATGTGTTTGATCCACTCATGAAAAACTTCATTGTGTGGAATCTATTTTTCTCTCTAATTATTGCAGTAGATTGGCATGACAAAAGATGAAGAATAGGGAGAACAATTGCGAAGTGAGTGGATCGTGGGGTTTCCCCATGAACCAACAAACAATATGAACTATATGAGAGATGTCTACACAAGTGACCACACTATGGATAGAGGTGATGCAAAGGCTATTGGGGGTCACTAGAACCTAGTTCTTATACTATGTGGAGAGAGAGAGAGAAAGAAGGAAAGAAATAGAGTGGGTATAAACTATATAATCTATATATTTTCTTATACAGTTCATAAATGGCAAGGCCAGCTCAATATATTTTAGGGCCTAAAGCGATGAATTTAAGTGACCTTTTTCAATATTTAAATATGAATTAAAATTTATTTTTTAGTGAAACAACTTTGGATTTCAATTGTGTTAGATCTTTATTGGCTATATCTTTTGAGGGACTTTTTGGAGGTGGGGAAAGAATGTAAAAATCACCTATATTTTTTCCTTTAAAAAAAAAAAAAAAATTAGGCCAAATTACATATTACACTTTTTATGTTTTAAAATTTAATTTAGTTCTTTAAGTTTTGACCGTTTCAATTCAGTCCTCAAAGTTTCATTTCGTTTCAATTTACAATTTTCCGTTAATTTTGTTAATACCATCAGTTTTTAACTTAAATTTGATTTTTCAGATTTTTTTAATCAAATATTAAAAACTAAAACAAACCAAATTAAGCAACACAACAATACCCAACCGATTTTTTTTAACCAGATTAAACACAAAAGAAATAAAACAAAAACCCAGCCATTGAATTACTTCTGAAAGCCCTAATTCCCAAATCAAGTGGATATAGTAAAGGTAGAGAAGGATGAATTCTTTCCGGCAGACTTGCTTTCATCGAGTTATGATGATGCAATCTGCTATGTCGAGACCATGAACCATGCTTTGGAGGTTACCTCATTCTTACATGAGGACTGTAACTTCCGTGATTTTGAGGCTATTGTTAAATGCGAAGACCCCAATGCAAATTTGTACTCTTTTGTTGGAAGTATAGATTTCAAAGAGCAACGGGATCCCCTCTCTCCTCAGCAACTTCTTCTACATTTATGACACAAAAGGTTATTCAAAATTCAACTGATCCTCCTTCAAAGAGAAGCAAAATTGAGAAGAAGATGGACAGAATTATCTAATTCTTGTTTTCTGTTCTATTTCTGATGGCATTTCAACTGAAGATGACTTTGAAAATGGGAGGACGAAAAGGTGGTATCTGAGACGAGATGATTTCAACAGTTCTCTTTCACCCCCACTTGATTTTTATTTGGGGATAAGGGATTTCGGAAGTCATTTGGGATCAGATCAGTGGCTGGATTTTTTGTTTTGCTGTCATGTTTTTTCTTAGGTTTAATCGGGTTAAAAAAAACCGGGTTGGGTGTTGTTAATTTGGGTCGTTTTAGTTTTTAATATTTGATAAAAAAAAATCCGAAAAGTCAAACTTAAATTAAAAATTAATGGTTTTAACAAAATTTAACTGGTCAATTAAAACTGAATGAAATTTAGAGGACTAAATTGAAACGGTCAAAACTTAAATGACTGAATTGAACTTTGATAAAATATAAAGGGTGTAATATATAATTTGGCCAAAAAATTATCATTCTATAATTTTTAGAACTTAATTGTATAATTTTAGAGACATTTTATTTATATAATAGAAAGCCTTAAGAGTTGGAATAGGATCCTCTCATTTTGAAATAAAATGGAGAGTCTCTGTTTCATGGTCCAGATTAAATATCACAGATCTAATAGTGTACAGACTGTCACATCATTTAAAATTTTAAATGACAAAACAGTTTATATATCGTTAGATTTATGAAATAAAATCTGAACCATGAAATGAACAAATTGAAAGATTTCCAAATAGAGACTTAAGAGTTAGGACCTTTTAAAAAATTTGGAGGAGATGGGAGCCTAAGTGGTCTAGGCCTTTAGTCGGCCCTCTAAATGGGCCTAAATATATGAATATATAGGCTATATGGTTGACTTTTAGGAAGATACTTGATTAAGGTTAAAATCAATGACACATTAATTGTCTTGATTTTAGCTTAATCAAGGATATCAATATTTGCTAAAATGCTATATGTGGTATATACTAACAGATTTCAAGAGCTGCTAACTACCATCCTTCTTTAAAGAGAAAGGAGCTAAGCGACATAAAAACATAGATACATTAGTCGTCTAACACATTTATTTTATTTATTTATTTTATGGGTTTTGCTAAACTAATGCCGTAAGCCTTAAGATATAGTTAATGTTTAGTTAATTAATATTTTTATGTCTTTAAAAAATAAAGTCAAATTGTACACATATATTAAGAAAAACTCAAACAACCACGATGGATTTATTCGTGCAAACTAATAAATTATCAAGTATACGGCAACTCATAAGACTATCCACATGTATTATATAAACAAATCACATAACTTATTAAATAAGTCATGTGACTAAAAGTACACGTGGATGATCTTATGAGTTGTCACATACTGGATTACAAAACTAATTTGTAACTAAACTCTGTCCATTCATAATTGTATATTTATTATGGATTTTTTTAACGGATGCCTTTAGAGCAATGGTTAAGGAGCACTAAATGCTTACACTTTACGGAGAATAATGAATTTTTAATATTAAAATAATAAATGAAAAGACTGAAATATCCTTAAAAGATATTTATGTATTATTTTAATATTAAAATTTTACTGTTTCCTATAAAGTAGAAGTATTAAAAGCTTTCTTAACTATTGCCTAAGAGGGGATCATATCAGTTGCAATTTATGAAGGTGCAATGCCTGCAATGTGAACTAGTTGGCCCAATTAAAACAGCGCCAAGTCAATTAAAATTCCAAATCAACTTCCAGCTAACCATTGCTAACGGAACAAGAAAAAATTTTCTCAACCTCCGTTAACATTTTCTCCTTGCTTTCCCTCGTTTCCCTTTATTTTCTTGGCAACCAAACAGCTAACACATCTCATGAAAATCACAATTAAACAAGATTTAAGCCACTCTTTCAATATTGTAATTGTTAAAATAACTTTCCCTCATTTTCATGTATTTTCTCAACAAGCAAACAAACCTGAAGCAGTGAAGTCTTACTGAATTTGCGTCAGCAATGTTTCTCTCCAAGCTTAGGGTTTCGATCTCGAGGTTTTGAGTCTTCTTGAACCAACTGACGATTTGGGTGGGATGAGTTTAAGGATCGGTGGTCTGGGTCGGACCATCAAAGTCCATATCTTCGTTGTTTGCAACACTAAACGGAGATCTAAAAAATATTAGCACCATCAAGAATATTGTTTAATGGGTGTGCGGGCATGCAATCCAAATCTCGCCTCTTTCAACAATAACAAATAGATAATTAGCATCATCAGGATGACCATTAGTATGACTATTGTTCACTGAGAGCTTTAAGACATTGAAGTGCCCCACCGAAAAAGTTCAGGACTCAATACATTCTTTGTTTTGGTTGGATCTGAATAATAAATTGGTGGTTTATGAGTTATATTGGTGATTTAATTTTTTAAGGAAACAATGCAATGATGGGAGTTTCATGAGATTTTGATTTGTTTGGTTGCCCAGTTAACAAAGGAAAAATGAGGGAAGGGTAGGAGAGAAAGGGTTAACAGAGGCGGAAGATTTTCTTGTTCCGTTAGTAATGGGTCAGCTGGAATCTGATTTGGAATTTTAATTGACTCGGTGTGTTTTAATTGGACCAACTGGTTCACATTGCAGGCATTGCACCTTAATAAATTGCAGCTGATATGATCCTGCCTAAGTGCACTCGTTAACCGGATCCATTTATTATTCTTTAACTTGCATCTTAGGGCATTTGTTAATTAAACTCAGTTTTTAATCATATTCAATTGAATATAAGGTGATTTGAAAAGGATTCGTTAAAATTAAAAAAAAAAAAAAAAAAAAAAAAAAAAAAAAAAAAAAAAAAAAAAAGAAGAAGAAGAAGAAGAAGATTAGTATTCTATTATAATATATTTAAAAATTCTCTACTTAAAAGTGATTTCATGGATTTCACGGATTTTGACTTAAAGTCAATGTCTTCTTTTTCTACTTAAAAGTGATTTCACGGATTTTTATGCATAGAATGCATTCTGTAAAAAATCTGAGATGTTTGGTCGGGATTTTGAAAAATGCAAAATGCATTCTAGGCAGAATGCATTTTGCAAATTCTCATTTCTAGAGCAGAAGTCAGAATCCAAAATATTTTAGATTCTGATTCTAACTTCTACTTTTAATTTTTGCTAAAGTAAATGGGACCCATTTATAACAGTTTATTATTCGAACTACTTTTTTTTTTTTTTCTTTTTTTTTCCTCCCTCTCTTTTGTTCCCTACTTTTTCTCTTTTTTTGACGTGTTTCCTATTTTTTTCTCTTTTTTTCTTTTATCTTTAAAAAGGTATTCTCATTTTCTTATTTTGTATCAAAGAACCAGGGATGATTTGGAATGATCGTTAGTAATGTTTTTTTCTTTGTTTAATGTAAATTTGTTATGATGTGCTTTTTCCAACACTTTATTTGTAATGTTTGGATTTTATGTCACGTTATGTTTTTTCTTTTATTTGTAATGTTTGTAATGTTTGGATGTTATATATATATATATATATATATATATTGAGAAATGGGGAAGGGGTGTGAACTGTGAGGAGGAAATGAGAGAAAAAAAACGAGATGGCTGAGGGGGGATGTGTGTGTGTGGTGGGAGAGAAGAAAAAAGAAAGGCAGGGGGTACATGGGTGGTGGGGGAAAAAAAAAAA
>BKZX01028279.1:0-12453 GCA_014362285.1 Fagus crenata
AGACTTTTGATCTTTTTGAATTTTATTGTAATTTATATATAATTTTACGCTGCATTGTGTTATATTTTTTTAAGTTTATGAGATTTATCCTATGAACATATATATATTTTATTTGGATAAATGCTTGATCCATCCTTTTCAACTATAGTTATTTACTGAGCCTCCCAGCTCACCCCTTTTTCTTTCCTATTTCAGATTCTGAGGATTAGCTAGCTCGGACATTACCGGGAAGTTGTGTGAGAAGGTCTTCTAGGCATGATATTAGTATTTCTTATTTGTTCATTAGAGACCTTATGTAATAGACTTTTGTTTATTAAGATTTGAGACAGCAATGTATGGATTTTAATTCGTTTGAACTTATTGGTTATTATATTAATTTGGAGATTTTAGACCAAGGATATTATTCTTTCTAGAATTTGTTAGTAAGGCCTGGCACACTTGTAAGGCACGCCTTATGGGTGTGCGGCTGTTGACACGTGTCGAACTCATGCTTTGGGTTCAGGGCGTTACGATAAAGTGGTATCAGAGCATAGGTTATGATTCTGTAGATTTTATAAAACTCAGGTTATGATTCTGAAGAATTGATGAAGTTTAAGCTATGATTTTATAGAGGTCTTTCCTAGGATATAATCCTATAGACGATATGATTAAGTTTGATTCTTAAGAAGTACTATTGATGAATTGTGAGTGGGGTAGGAAATAGTTTTGGGACGCTTTCTGTAATGCATATGATACATTTAATGTTATTTGAAGAACCTTAACTTTGAAATCGAATTAAATTTTAGTGTTTTGACTATTGATTATAGGTTTAGATGGCACCTCGTAGGAGGAGAGTTGCAGACATCCCTGGAAATACCGATGGTACGGGCATTGACAATCAAGGACAACAACCCAATGGAACGGGCATTGACAACCAAGGACAACAAACCGATGGTACGAGCATTGTCAACCAAGGACAACAACCCGATATGTTTCAATTGATGCAGACCTTGATAGGGGTAGTGCAACAGCAAACCGCTACTGGAAATAATGTGGCAAGGATGATGGAGCAACGCCAAGGACATCAGAGCAACATGACTGAATTTAAAAGGTTGACTCCACCATCATTTGAGGGGTCCATTGAACCCCTGGTAGCTGAAAAGTGGCTGACTGAGATGGAGAAGGCATTCATGGTGCTAAGGTGTACTGAGGAAGAAAAGGTGAATTATGCCACTTACATGCTGCAAGGTGACGCATATGATTGGTGGCGGATGGAAGAGGAGAAACATAATCATGACCCAGAACCTTACACTTGGGAAATGTTTAAGGCAGCATTTTATGAGAAGTACTTCCCTACTAGTGTTCGTCGCCAGAAGGAGAGAATTTATTAAGCTGGAGCAAGGGAACATGACTGTTAGTCAATATGAGGCTGAATTTGCTAGGTTAGCAAGATTTGCTCCTACATTGGTGGCAGATGAAGATAGCAAAGCTCGGAGATTTGAGGAGGGGTTGCGACCTCGAATCAAGACATCTGTGATAGCATTTGAGTTGACCACTTATAGAGCAGTAGTAAACAAGGCTTTGTTGATTGAGAGAGGGCTCAATGAGACCCAAGCTGACAGGGATGACAGGCAGAGGAAGAAGCCCAGACCTACAGTACCACAAAGTGGTCAGAGTTCAGGTGGCCAGGCCAAGAAACAAGTGACACAACCTATTAATGACAAAGCTCAACCAAAGTGCTCTAGATGTGGTAGATTTCATGCAGAGAAGGATTGCTACTGGAATACAGGTGCATGTTTTTCTTGTGGGCAAAAGGGTCATAGGATTGCAGAGTGCCCCCAAAGGAAGGTGCCTCATACCACACCAACAGGACAGAACAAAGGAGCAAATCAAAAATCGAAGAATCAAGGGAGAGTTTATGCACTCACTCAACAGGATACCAATGCCTCTAATGCTGTGATTACAGGTATTATACAAGTATCCTCAGTCTATGCACATATGTTGTTTGATCCTGGTGCCACTCATTCTTTTGTGTCTGTTGATTTTGCAAAAAAGCATAACTTAGAGTCTGTACCTTTGGAGATTGAGTTGTGTGTAGACACTCCAGTTGGGGGTGTAGTTATTGCAAGCGATATTTGTAAGTCATGTGTTACCAAAATAGCAGATAGGGAGTTAGTGGCAGATCTAACCTTGTTGGAAATGAAGGATTTTGACGTTATACTTGGGATGGATTGGCTGGCTGCCAACTATGCCTCTGTTGATTGTCGTAGCAAGAAGGTGAAGTTTCAAATACCAGGTGAGATGGAGTTTAGCTTTGTGGGAAGTGGGGCAAACGTTACTCCCTGTGTGATTACGGCTTTACAAGCTAGACGAATGCTAAGGAAGGGATGTAGAGGATATCTAGCCATAGTAAGGGATACCCAACATGATGAATTGAAGTTAAAAAATATTCCTATAGTGAGAGAATTTCCTGAAGTCTTTCCAGAAGATTTGCCGGGATTGCCGCCAGATAAGGAGATTGAATTTTCAATTGATTTACTACCAGGTTCAGGCCCTATTTCGAAGGCTCCATATCGTATGGCACCAGCTGAGTTGAAGGAGCTAAAAGAGCAGTTGCAAGAGTTACTGGATAAAGGCTTTATTAGGCCTAGTGTCTCACCTTGGGGCGCACCAATGTTGTTTGTGAAGAAAAAGGATGGAAGCATGCGACTTTGTATTGATTATAAGGAGATAAATAGAGTGACAATGCGGAACAAGTATCCATTACCAAGAATTGATGATTGTTTGATCAGTTGCAAGGAGCACAAATTTTCTCTAAGATCGACCTTCGATCAGGTTATCACCAATTGAAAATTAAACCAGATGATGTGCCTAAGACCGCTTTTCGAACAAGGTACGGACATTATGAATTTTTAGTGATGCCCTTTAGGCTAACCAATGCACCTGCAGCCTTCATGGATTTGATGAATAGGGTGTTCAGGCCTTTCCTAGATCAATTTGTAGTGGTGTTTATAGATGATATCTTGATTTATTCAAAAAGCAAGGAAGACCATGAAAGGCACTTGAGACTTGTACTACAAGTACTTAAGGAAAAGAAGTTGTATGCCAAGTTGAAGAAGTGTGAGTTTTGGCTAGATAGTGTGGCATTCCTTGGGCATGTAATATCTAAAGATGGAATTTCTGTTGATCCAAAGAAAGTGGAAGCAGTAGTGGAATGGAACAAGCCAAACAATGTAACTGAGATTCGTAGTTTCTTGGGTTTGGTGGGCTACTATAGGAGATTTGTTGAAGGCTTCTCTCGCTTAGCCGTACCCCTAACTCGGTTGACCAAGAAAGGGGTTAAGTTTGAGTGGTCTGAAGAGTGAGCAAAGCTTCCAGGAACTAAAACGAAGATTAGTGTCAGCACCTATACTTACTATACCTGATGGAAGTGGTGGTCTCGTTATTTATAGTGATGCTTCCAAGAAAGGCTTGGGATGTGTTTTAATGCAACATGGTAGGGTGGTGGCTTATGATTCTAGGCAACTAAAACCCTATGAACAAAATTACCCTACGCATGACATGGAATTGGTAGCTGTGGTTTTTGCTTTGAAGATTTGGAGGCATTACTTATATGGTGTACAATGTGAGATATTTATAGATCATAAGAGCCTTAAATACATCTTCACCCAGAAAGAGTTGAACATGAGACAGAGGAGGTGGTTGGAGTTGATAAAAGACTATGATTTAATCATTCAATATCACCCTAGAAAGGCTAATGTGGTAGTTGATGCTTTAAGTAGGAAGTCTACAGGGAATTTGGTAGCAATGTTAACTACTCAAAGGCGAATACTGGAGGATTTAAGGAAGTTAAGAATAGAAGTATGAGTTCATGAACCAGGAGCACAATTAGCAAACCTTAGGGTTCAACCTACCTTGGTTGAGAGGATTAAGGTTGCACAAGCTGGTGATCCGCAGTTGCAGAAAATGAAGCTCATGGTAGAGTCAGGCACACCATCTGAGTTTTGCATTCACGAGGATGGATCCTTGAGGTTTGGCAATAGGCTTTGTGTGCCTAATGACCCAGATCTTAAGGAGGAGATTCTAAGTGAAGCACATAACACTGAGTACACAATTCATCTAGGAGGCACCAAGATGTATAGGGATTTGAAGGGAACCTTCTGGTGGAACAATATGAAAAGAGAAATTGTAGGCTATGTCGCACGGTGCTTTGTGTGTCAACAGGTGAAGATTGAACACCAAAGGCCAGGAGGGTTGCTACAACCTCTTCCTATTCCTGAGTGGAAGTGGGAACACATTAGCATGGATTTTGTAACAGGCTTTCCAAGAACTCCTAGCGGTAATGATTCTATTTGGGTGATTGTAGATCGCTTAACAAAATCTGCACACTTTCTAGCCATTAAGGTTGGCTTGTCATTAGAGAGACTAGCAAAACTTTATGTTAATGAGATAGTGAGATTGCACGGAGTTCCAATAACTATTGTGTCAGACCGGGATCGAAGATTTGTATCTCAGTTTTGGAAGAAATTACATATGGCTATGGGAACAAAGTTGAATTTTAGCACAGCCTTTCATCCTCAGACAGATGGGCAATCTGAAAGGACTATTCAGATACTGGAGGATATGTTAAGGGCGTGTGCCATTGATTTTAGGGGTTCATGGGAGGAGCACCTATCGTTGGTGGAGTTTGCCTACAATAATAGCTACCAGGCAAGTATCCAAATGGCACCTTATGAGGCTTTGTACGGAAGGAAGTGTAGATCTCCAATATGTTGGGATGATGTTGGTGAAAGGAAAATATTGGGGCCAGAGATTGTTCAGCACACTGTGGATAAAATTCAGTTGATCAGAGAGCAACTTCGTTCAGCTCAGAGTAGCCAGAAAAGCTATGCAGATACTAGGAGGAGAAAATTGGAGTATCAAGTGGGTGATCATGTGTTCTTAAGAGTGTCCCCTACCAAAGGTGTTAAGAGATTTGGTATCAAGGGCAAGCTGAGTCCTCGATTTATAGGCCCCTTTGAAGTTCTAGACCGAGTAGGCGAAGTGGCTTATAGACTTGCCTTACCCCCTATGTTGGCAGGGGTACATAATATTTCTCATGTCTCAATGTTGAGGAAATATGTTCCAGACCATAACCATGTGGTGGCATATGAACCTTTGCAGCTAAGGGAGGACTTAATGTATGAAGAACAACCAGTAAGAATTGTAGATAAAAAGGAGCAAGAATTGAGGCGTCGCACCATACAATACGTTAAGGTACAGTGGAACAACCATTCTGAGAGGGAGGCAACATGGGAGCTAGAGGAGGAAATGAGGGAGAAATACCCTTATCTCTTTGAGGAGTCAAGTACGTCAAGTTTAGAGGACTAAACTTTTTTTTAGGGGGGAAGGATGTAATACCCGTAACCCACATTAGGAAAGGAAATAATTTTTATGTTTAAGTGGGTAATTTAGTAAATTTTAAGTG
This sequence comes from Fagus crenata, assembly GCA_014362285.1. Taxonomy (NCBI): domain Eukaryota; kingdom Viridiplantae; phylum Streptophyta; class Magnoliopsida; order Fagales; family Fagaceae; genus Fagus; species Fagus crenata. Next base: position 5,447 of record BKZX01028279.1, read on the forward strand.
TAGGGTAAAAATACAAATAAATCAATTATTTTAGGAGTTTTTAGAAATAAAAATAAATGGGTTGTATTGGGGTATAAATAGAATTCTAAACCTTATTGTAATACCTACAGACACTTTTTGATAACAAGAATTCAACGGGTTTCAAGAAGAGACAGATCAAAGGATTCTTGAGGTAAGAAACTTAAAAGACTTTTTTTTCTGATTGCAGAATTTCTGTATAACTACGTTCATATCTATGTTTGGTTTTTCTAAACTTAGGCGTGGGTACCACATCTATTAGACTATTAGATTATTAGCTTATTGATGTGATGAAGTTTCTTTAAAGATTCGGCTACAGGTGTGGTAATTGTTGAAAGAAGATGAGGAGTTTTTTTTTAATATACAATATATAGGCTTTAGGTGTGATCATTCAAGGAAAAGAAGAAAAATAGGTTGGCCTAGGCTATGAATTGACTTAGTCTTGAATAGTTGAAATTCACGTGAGGGAGATAAGGCTTTGCATAAATAGGATATTATAAAGTAACTTAGGCTTTGCACATATGGTTAGATTTGGTAGTGAAAGAAGAAATAAAAGAATGACTATTTGATGTTTTACGTGATCAACAAAGGAGATACGAAAACATAGGCTACTAGATAGTATATTGATGTGATGAGGAGTTGTGATGAGGAGTTGTGCAATGTACAAGTCCTAGAAATATTAGGCCTCTGTGCGTGCAGTAAAAGGAAAAGCAGTACAAGCCATTAGGCCTCTGTACATGCAGTAAAAGGAAAAGCTGAAAAAAAAAAAAAGAAAAAAGAAAAAGCTGTACATGTAGTAAAAAGAAAAGAGATAAAATAAAAATAAAATAGTAATAGTGAGAAAGAATAATATTAGGCTTTAATTTTGTACATTGAGAGTAAATAGCATTGTTTATGTAAATTAATGGATTTTGAACATTGTACAATTGATTTAGGACCGGATTTATAAATTGTGAAAAGAAGAGATAGAGAGTACTACGAGATCTCTTGCTTGGTAGAGGTAAGTAACTCTTTTCTTAACTGATTATATTTTGCTAAAACATCCCAATTTTATTTATGAAATATTTATTTGTCTTTCATTACAGATTATTATCTTAATTATTTTAGATATATTGAAATAAAGAAAAGAATTAGAGTTTCTTCTTTTTGAAATATTATAAATGTATTTGAATTAGTTAGTTATTTGGAAAATTCTGTTCCTCAATTAGGATCAAGCACTTTTTGAATTTTGTGAAAAGAACCAAACATTGTTTGAACTGTGATTTTATTGAATATGATCTTTTGACATTGACTGATATGAAATTGAATCTGAACCATTTGACTATGCTTTGGACCCCGCCAATGGGGGTAAACGTTGGCACAGAAACTAGTTTCTTCTGGGGCTTACCACCAGCCTATGTGTGGTTCTGGGCCTAGTCACGGGGATATAGCGTGACCATAGTCATATTGTCTTACTTCAACGTTTGAAATCTAATAGATTGCGTTATTTTAAGTAAATTAAGACTTTTGATCTTTTTGAATTTTATTGTAATTTATATATAATTTTACGCTGCATTGTGTTATATTTTTTTAAGTTTATGAGATTTATCCTATGAACATATATATATTTTATTTGGATAAATGCTTGATCCATCCTTTTCAACTATAGTTATTTACTGAGCCTCCCAGCTCACCCCTTTTTCTTTCCTATTTCAGATTCTGAGGATTAGCTAGCTCGGACATTACCGGGAAGTTGTGTGAGAAGGTCTTCTAGGCATGATATTAGTATTTCTTATTTGTTCATTAGAGACCTTATGTAATAGACTTTTGTTTATTAAGATTTGAGACAGCAATGTATGGATTTTAATTCGTTTGAACTTATTGGTTATTATATTAATTTGGAGATTTTAGACCAAGGATATTATTCTTTCTAGAATTTGTTAGTAAGGCCTGGCACACTTGTAAGGCACGCCTTATGGGTGTGCGGCTGTTGACACGTGTCGAACTCATGCTTTGGGTTCAGGGCGTTACGATAAAGTGGTATCAGAGCATAGGTTATGATTCTGTAGATTTTATAAAACTCAGGTTATGATTCTGAAGAATTGATGAAGTTTAAGCTATGATTTTATAGAGGTCTTTCCTAGGATATAATCCTATAGACGATATGATTAAGTTTGATTCTTAAGAAGTACTATTGATGAATTGTGAGTGGGGTAGGAAATAGTTTTGGGACGCTTTCTGTAATGCATATGATACATTTAATGTTATTTGAAGAACCTTAACTTTGAAATCGAATTAAATTTTAGTGTTTTGACTATTGATTATAGGTTTAGATGGCACCTCGTAGGAGGAGAGTTGCAGACATCCCTGGAAATACCGATGGTACGGGCATTGACAATCAAGGACAACAACCCAATGGAACGGGCATTGACAACCAAGGACAACAAACCGATGGTACGAGCATTGTCAACCAAGGACAACAACCCGATATGTTTCAATTGATGCAGACCTTGATAGGGGTAGTGCAACAGCAAACCGCTACTGGAAATAATGTGGCAAGGATGATGGAGCAACGCCAAGGACATCAGAGCAACATGACTGAATTTAAAAGGTTGACTCCACCATCATTTGAGGGGTCCATTGAACCCCTGGTAGCTGAAAAGTGGCTGACTGAGATGGAGAAGGCATTCATGGTGCTAAGGTGTACTGAGGAAGAAAAGGTGAATTATGCCACTTACATGCTGCAAGGTGACGCATATGATTGGTGGCGGATGGAAGAGGAGAAACATAATCATGACCCAGAACCTTACACTTGGGAAATGTTTAAGGCAGCATTTTATGAGAAGTACTTCCCTACTAGTGTTCGTCGCCAGAAGGAGAGAATTTATTAAGCTGGAGCAAGGGAACATGACTGTTAGTCAATATGAGGCTGAATTTGCTAGGTTAGCAAGATTTGCTCCTACATTGGTGGCAGATGAAGATAGCAAAGCTCGGAGATTTGAGGAGGGGTTGCGACCTCGAATCAAGACATCTGTGATAGCATTTGAGTTGACCACTTATAGAGCAGTAGTAAACAAGGCTTTGTTGATTGAGAGAGGGCTCAATGAGACCCAAGCTGACAGGGATGACAGGCAGAGGAAGAAGCCCAGACCTACAGTACCACAAAGTGGTCAGAGTTCAGGTGGCCAGGCCAAGAAACAAGTGACACAACCTATTAATGACAAAGCTCAACCAAAGTGCTCTAGATGTGGTAGATTTCATGCAGAGAAGGATTGCTACTGGAATACAGGTGCATGTTTTTCTTGTGGGCAAAAGGGTCATAGGATTGCAGAGTGCCCCCAAAGGAAGGTGCCTCATACCACACCAACAGGACAGAACAAAGGAGCAAATCAAAAATCGAAGAATCAAGGGAGAGTTTATGCACTCACTCAACAGGATACCAATGCCTCTAATGCTGTGATTACAGGTATTATACAAGTATCCTCAGTCTATGCACATATGTTGTTTGATCCTGGTGCCACTCATTCTTTTGTGTCTGTTGATTTTGCAAAAAAGCATAACTTAGAGTCTGTACCTTTGGAGATTGAGTTGTGTGTAGACACTCCAGTTGGGGGTGTAGTTATTGCAAGCGATATTTGTAAGTCATGTGTTACCAAAATAGCAGATAGGGAGTTAGTGGCAGATCTAACCTTGTTGGAAATGAAGGATTTTGACGTTATACTTGGGATGGATTGGCTGGCTGCCAACTATGCCTCTGTTGATTGTCGTAGCAAGAAGGTGAAGTTTCAAATACCAGGTGAGATGGAGTTTAGCTTTGTGGGAAGTGGGGCAAACGTTACTCCCTGTGTGATTACGGCTTTACAAGCTAGACGAATGCTAAGGAAGGGATGTAGAGGATATCTAGCCATAGTAAGGGATACCCAACATGATGAATTGAAGTTAAAAAATATTCCTATAGTGAGAGAATTTCCTGAAGTCTTTCCAGAAGATTTGCCGGGATTGCCGCCAGATAAGGAGATTGAATTTTCAATTGATTTACTACCAGGTTCAGGCCCTATTTCGAAGGCTCCATATCGTATGGCACCAGCTGAGTTGAAGGAGCTAAAAGAGCAGTTGCAAGAGTTACTGGATAAAGGCTTTATTAGGCCTAGTGTCTCACCTTGGGGCGCACCAATGTTGTTTGTGAAGAAAAAGGATGGAAGCATGCGACTTTGTATTGATTATAAGGAGATAAATAGAGTGACAATGCGGAACAAGTATCCATTACCAAGAATTGATGATTGTTTGATCAGTTGCAAGGAGCACAAATTTTCTCTAAGATCGACCTTCGATCAGGTTATCACCAATTGAAAATTAAACCAGATGATGTGCCTAAGACCGCTTTTCGAACAAGGTACGGACATTATGAATTTTTAGTGATGCCCTTTAGGCTAACCAATGCACCTGCAGCCTTCATGGATTTGATGAATAGGGTGTTCAGGCCTTTCCTAGATCAATTTGTAGTGGTGTTTATAGATGATATCTTGATTTATTCAAAAAGCAAGGAAGACCATGAAAGGCACTTGAGACTTGTACTACAAGTACTTAAGGAAAAGAAGTTGTATGCCAAGTTGAAGAAGTGTGAGTTTTGGCTAGATAGTGTGGCATTCCTTGGGCATGTAATATCTAAAGATGGAATTTCTGTTGATCCAAAGAAAGTGGAAGCAGTAGTGGAATGGAACAAGCCAAACAATGTAACTGAGATTCGTAGTTTCTTGGGTTTGGTGGGCTACTATAGGAGATTTGTTGAAGGCTTCTCTCGCTTAGCCGTACCCCTAACTCGGTTGACCAAGAAAGGGGTTAAGTTTGAGTGGTCTGAAGAGTGAGCAAAGCTTCCAGGAACTAAAACGAAGATTAGTGTCAGCACCTATACTTACTATACCTGATGGAAGTGGTGGTCTCGTTATTTATAGTGATGCTTCCAAGAAAGGCTTGGGATGTGTTTTAATGCAACATGGTAGGGTGGTGGCTTATGATTCTAGGCAACTAAAACCCTATGAACAAAATTACCCTACGCATGACATGGAATTGGTAGCTGTGGTTTTTGCTTTGAAGATTTGGAGGCATTACTTATATGGTGTACAATGTGAGATATTTATAGATCATAAGAGCCTTAAATACATCTTCACCCAGAAAGAGTTGAACATGAGACAGAGGAGGTGGTTGGAGTTGATAAAAGACTATGATTTAATCATTCAATATCACCCTAGAAAGGCTAATGTGGTAGTTGATGCTTTAAGTAGGAAGTCTACAGGGAATTTGGTAGCAATGTTAACTACTCAAAGGCGAATACTGGAGGATTTAAGGAAGTTAAGAATAGAAGTATGAGTTCATGAACCAGGAGCACAATTAGCAAACCTTAGGGTTCAACCTACCTTGGTTGAGAGGATTAAGGTTGCACAAGCTGGTGATCCGCAGTTGCAGAAAATGAAGCTCATGGTAGAGTCAGGCACACCATCTGAGTTTTGCATTCACGAGGATGGATCCTTGAGGTTTGGCAATAGGCTTTGTGTGCCTAATGACCCAGATCTTAAGGAGGAGATTCTAAGTGAAGCACATAACACTGAGTACACAATTCATCTAGGAGGCACCAAGATGTATAGGGATTTGAAGGGAACCTTCTGGTGGAACAATATGAAAAGAGAAATTGTAGGCTATGTCGCACGGTGCTTTGTGTGTCAACAGGTGAAGATTGAACACCAAAGGCCAGGAGGGTTGCTACAACCTCTTCCTATTCCTGAGTGGAAGTGGGAACACATTAGCATGGATTTTGTAACAGGCTTTCCAAGAACTCCTAGCGGTAATGATTCTATTTGGGTGATTGTAGATCGCTTAACAAAATCTGCACACTTTCTAGCCATTAAGGTTGGCTTGTCATTAGAGAGACTAGCAAAACTTTATGTTAATGAGATAGTGAGATTGCACGGAGTTCCAATAACTATTGTGTCAGACCGGGATCGAAGATTTGTATCTCAGTTTTGGAAGAAATTACATATGGCTATGGGAACAAAGTTGAATTTTAGCACAGCCTTTCATCCTCAGACAGATGGGCAATCTGAAAGGACTATTCAGATACTGGAGGATATGTTAAGGGCGTGTGCCATTGATTTTAGGGGTTCATGGGAGGAGCACCTATCGTTGGTGGAGTTTGCCTACAATAATAGCTACCAGGCAAGTATCCAAATGGCACCTTATGAGGCTTTGTACGGAAGGAAGTGTAGATCTCCAATATGTTGGGATGATGTTGGTGAAAGGAAAATATTGGGGCCAGAGATTGTTCAGCACACTGTGGATAAAATTCAGTTGATCAGAGAGCAACTTCGTTCAGCTCAGAGTAGCCAGAAAAGCTATGCAGATACTAGGAGGAGAAAATTGGAGTATCAAGTGGGTGATCATGTGTTCTTAAGAGTGTCCCCTACCAAAGGTGTTAAGAGATTTGGTATCAAGGGCAAGCTGAGTCCTCGATTTATAGGCCCCTTTGAAGTTCTAGACCGAGTAGGCGAAGTGGCTTATAGACTTGCCTTACCCCCTATGTTGGCAGGGGTACATAATATTTCTCATGTCTCAATGTTGAGGAAATATGTTCCAGACCATAACCATGTGGTGGCATATGAACCTTTGCAGCTAAGGGAGGACTTAATGTATGAAGAACAACCAGTAAGAATTGTAGATAAAAAGGAGCAAGAATTGAGGCGTCGCACCATACAATACGTTAAGGTACAGTGGAACAACCATTCTGAGAGGGAGGCAACATGGGAGCTAGAGGAGGAAATGAGGGAGAAATACCCTTATCTCTTTGAGGAGTCAAGTACGTCAAGTTTAGAGGACTAAACTTTTTTTTAGGGGGGAAGGATGTAATACCCGTAACCCACATTAGGAAAGGAAATAATTTTTATGTTTAAGTGGGTAATTTAGTAAATTTTAAGTGTAGGGTAAAAATACAAATAAATCAATTATTTTAGGAGTTTTTA
>BKZX01028291.1:0-15025 GCA_014362285.1 Fagus crenata
AAAAAAAAACCTTCAAACAATTTTTTTTTGTTTTATTCATCAAAAAATATTTTTTGTTTGAAGGTCTGTTGATAGTGTTATTATGGTAGTGTTCAGTGCAAGCTTACAATTTTCATGTTGTTGGATTATAGTTTTTTGGTGACAGTTCTTAAGGAATGCCAAGATAAACAACCCCGTAGTATATATATGTGGCTTGACGGTCTTGATGATGGTACAACATTTGTTAATGCTATCTCTGATATTGAAAAACCCACCTCAAAATGAATGCCTTTTGAGTTTGTTGTTCTTTCCTCAGTATGACTCCTTTGCTTTTCTTTGTAGGAGTAATTGACTTGTAGTTTACTGTTTATGTTACTTTTAGATAAAAATGTAAACGTTGACGTTTAAGGATATAAATGGATTAGTTGAGCAGAATGTCCAACTGAGGAGCCTCCTGCACATTCTTTCTGATCAGGTTCAAAGTAGATAGATGGAGTTAAATGTTGTTCAGAAAAATTTCTTTTCCATCTAGGTAGCGCTTGCTTGCTTGGTAAAATATTTCTTGAACTTGAACTCCTACTTGCTGTGTGTTAATTGTAGTAAAAAGTTTTAAGTGGAGCTCAAGGATCATAAATATTTGCTTCTCTGCAGACTTTAAGAGAGTCATGGTAAGTATTAACTTTGCATGTTGGCCGGTGCCATGTGTTTCTCCATTTGTACTCATAAAGCTATTCACTAGTATAGAAATTATTCAGCAAATTGCTAAAGCTACTATTTTACAAAATTTGAAAAAAATATTTTATAACTGTACCCTTTTTTGAGTCCAACAGAATATGTTAGGGAGCTTCTATCAGACAAAAATCCAGAAACAGCAGTATGAAGAGCAGTATAAAAATAATTGAACTAATACTTCTCTCCCTTTGCTCATTAATTCTAGCCTGAAATTTGCACATTCTATTAGTCTGAGTGTCTGACTATTCAAAAAAATTTCATCAAAGATCTGCCTTATATTGTTATTTTAACTTGGCCATCATCATAAAGCTTGAATTTTTTTGTTTCCAAAATTTTATCTTTCAGTTCTCTCATCACTCACTCTTCAATAAAGCTTCTAACTATTCTGAATTCTCAATTCTGTGTTTCGTGCAAGATTTTTCTGATGGGTATCTTGGAAAACCTCCATTGATGGGAACCCCCTATGAATGATGGGAACCACAAGATTTTCTGATGTGTTTCATTCTGAATTCTCACTTTGAAACTTGTCATTGATGGGAACCCTCTATAAATGGTAATCAATCTCTGCTGTCAGGAAACTTCCAATCATCTAGTGGTTCACAATCCCCATCAAACAACCCCTCTTCCCCAACAAAAGGCTCAAGTTGTAATGGCAATGATACTTCTTCTAATGCAACAAAAGAACCAAAAAGTACCAAGAGGTCCATTTTGGTTTCGGTTGTGGCCCCCATTGCAAGTGTTGCAGTTGTTGCTTTTCTGGTCATACTCTTTCTGTCTATTGTTGTAAGAAGAGGAAAGACACCCCCAGGCTCCTAGTTCAGTTGAAATTCACGCAAGAGATCCATCTTATTCAAATAACATGGTCAAGGTTGTTGTTGCTAATAACACCAATGGGAGCACTTTTACACTGACAGGGAGTGGTTCCATAAGCAGAAACAACAGTGGAATGGGTGAGTCCTGTCATTGAATCTCGAAATCTGATCATATCAGCAAGTTCTTCGAAATGTGACAGAATTCTCCTTTGAGAATGAACTTGGCCGTGGTGGCTTCGGGCAGTCTATAAGGGAGAATTGGATGATGGAATGAAAATAGCAATGAAAAGAATGGAGGCTGGTATAATTACCAACAAAGTCTTGGATGAATTCCAGTCTGAAATTGCGGTACTTCCAATGGTTACGACCGCCATTTGGTATCTCTTTTGGGTTATTCCATTGAAGACGATGAGAGAATTCTTGTATATGAGTATATGCCTCAAGGGGCTCTCAGCAAGCATCTATTCCACTGGAAGAGTTTAAAGTTGGAGCCTCCCTCTCGGAAGAGGAGGCTAAATATTGCCCTGGACGTTGCTAGGGGGATGGAGTATCTGCATACTCTGGCTCACCGGAGTTGGATGCACAGAGATCTTAAATCTTCAAATATCTGCACCGGTGGCAACACTAGCACTCTCGTCTTCTCATCATTAAGATTTTTATTCATGCACAGATTTAGATATGGTGGGGGTGCTATACCAGCTGCCATTTGATGATCAAATTAACTAGATTTCTAACTCTGATAACTATTTTGGTTTTCTATCAATTCGCTCACTGTTTGGTTTAAAGAGTTTTCGAGCATTTTTCTATATTCAGTTATTTATTTATATTAAAGGCCTTTCATTTGCAAAAGAAAGGAAAATTGAATTCACGTCTGATTATTATCATTATATAGCTTGTTCTTTCCTCGTAATTCTATTATTTTTTTGTTAGTAAGTTATACGTGCACCCAATGGGTCTTAATCCATGACTACACCCACATCCCATTATTATTCAATAGTGCTATTATGGGATCATTCTACACACTTCCATTCCTTTGTACCCTCTATCCCTCTTCAATTTGATATGCACATTTTCTATGCTTCTGATGTCCTTGGCTATGCTTGCTTTGTGTAGGGTTCCCTCTTCATTAAGAAACTGAAGGATCTTTTGGCAGTTTTAGTCAATTGTTTCCAAGATTGTATTTCATTTGTTCAGACTACGCCACTTCTTGATACACAATCATTTGATTATATACACAGTAAAATTTTTTATTTATTTATGGGACTGACAAGGGTAATTCAGAATATCAACCTCCGTGAGTACCTGATGTGATAGTGTGGGATGAAAATCTCTCATCATTGTTAATGAAGAAGGTACTACAAGTGTTTCTCCTCAACCCGATGTATCAACTGTCAGAAAAGGTATGACTGGCCTCAATATTAAGTTTTCAGCTTATCTTCTTTGCTCTCAATGACAGCGTTATATTCTTTTTTCCCTTTCAATTTAGCTGTTTTGATTGGATTTTCTTTCTTTTATATGTGTCTCTGCCCATCTTCTTTATTTTTGCTTTGGCAGGATGACAATAGATATTATATCTTGAACATATTGATTACAAGAATACTTTTGCAATTCAGTGAATGGATCTCTGCCCTCCTGCTATCATATGTGAGAAATTTCAAGAATTTATAGAAAATGCACTGCTTGGAAAGGTCTGTTGCACCATTATGTTCCTATAATTTTTAAACATGCATGGTCTTCCAAAATGTTGCAATTGTGGATTTGTAAATATACTGAAAGTTTTCTGGTGAGGTATAGAAATACAATTGAAACTTATAATTTTTTTTTTTTTGGATAAGTAATACAATTGAAACTTATAATGAGCAGGTATAACCATAAATTCCTAATGTTTTGTTCGTGATTAATTATTTAATGCTAATAACTGGTACAATCATGGAGGATGTGTTTCATACCAGTTTTTATTGACTAGCAATAGTTCATGAACCACAAGGGTCGCAGAATATAGAGATATAGATGACAGTAGCCAGACTGATATCAAACATCAATATTGATTTAAAAAGTAGTTAAAAATGCAATGAATTTTGAAGAGCATTACAAATGAGATATAATGAACAATTTATAGTTACAACTTACAACATTGCACATAATTGGATTGTGTTATATAGAGTGCAAAAGGCATGTGGTTGTTTGCATAAAAAAAAAAGAATATTATCATTCCATCAGTGCAGAATTCATTTGCATCGTAAACCAACTTATGTTACTAAAAAGTAAAGTGTATATATATATATATATTTTTAAGAAAGCAAATCAAGTAATAATAAAGTCAGTTTATTCAATTAACATATTATAGTGTACAAGAATATTAATCATCTATTATAATAATGTGAATCTACATATAATTTTTTGATTAGTAAGAAGTTACCTATCAAATAAAATGAACAATAAATTGCTTGTTGCCATGCTACACATCAGGGAAAAATGACACTACAATTTGGTATATATCAAAATGAAGTAAAGATTTAAAAGAATTTTCATTATTAGACATATATTACATATTAATTTTATAACTCTAAAAAGTGATTTTGTTAGACATATATTACATATTAATTTGGTATATATCATGAGAGCAAATACATATTACACATTTGACATCAGAATATTTATTTCATTGTGCTGCCAATTAGCTTTAGCTCAAATGACACTTCCTCCAAAATTAATAATAGAATGGTTGTGGGTTCAAGACCCATGGGGTGTTTGTGTAACTTCAATTGTGTTGTATCATTTTGTAGAAGAGTGTGTTCTCCAATGCTAATCCTGCTAGGTGATAATCATCCATCTTCTTCCCATGTAACTATATAATTTACCTCATGAGCACACTGCAATTAGGCAAAATTCCTTGGATGAAATATTGTTTTCGTCCCTATACTCTAAAAAGTTCGTTTTCCGTCCCTAACTATTGAAGTTGCACTTTATGTCCTTAAAATTTAAAAAACAACTTTTTTCCCCTAAACTTTTTTAAAAATTTCGTTTTTCTTCCCTATTTTTGCTCCTAAACTATTGAAAAAATATCTTTAAAAAATTTATGGACGAAAAACGAACTTCATACAAACTTTAGGGACAAAAAAAAAAAATTTTGCCAAATTTTTATTTTTTGGGAAAAAAAAAAAAAAGAAAGAAAAATTGTTAAGATGAAATGTATATTTTTAGCATCCCATATTTCTAAGCTTTAATGTTCATCTCCAACTTTGTTGTTACTGGTCACTGATCTTTACATGGGTCCTTTCCCTCCTGAAATTGCAGGTTGTGTTGCACCTGCAACATCAACTGGGACAGTGTGCTCTGTTGAACTCTTCTCTTGCATGGGAATATGGCAAAAATTAATTTGCTAAACATTTGTATTTGGTCAATACCCCTGGAGCAGTATCACTTTGTTTCCTGTTCTTTTTTATTTTGCAGGAAATATATATTATGACCCTTTCATAAGGTTTCCTAGAGAGTTTCAGGAACTCTCTCGGTTGCCTCTACTATTTTCCTGATTTGGTTTCACCTTTATTGCAGTCAATAGCTTCTTGTTGCCTATGTATGTATTGCATGTCTGTAGTTCAGATATTGATGAACTTGATTGTATAGGAATTTGATGTAGTACCAGGTTTAATTGCAGCAATCTTAAACTTGCTTGGTATCCCTACAATTGATGCTTTACTAGCACAGATAACTTGGTTTTCTTTGTATTTGAACCACTCATGTTTATGCTTCTTTCTTGGGAAAATTACTTGACACTCCTTGCCAATCAGATCAAGGTAGTCTCTGATTTCAAAATTAAGCTGCAATGACATAGGTACCTTTTATAGTAGTACTGATGTTTGTAAAATTGGTATCTTACCCTAGTGAGTCGTGTAACTTTAAGTAATCATTTATATTTGGGTTCTTCCATAACTTGGTTCATGCCTTTTTTATTAGCTCTCAATTAAGTTTTCTCTTAGTCCTCTCATATTTTCTTTTGTTTCTTGCAGCAACAATTAATTTACTCGAGGGAATTCTTAGAGATTACCACCAGTCATTAGTAATAAGCTTTGAGAATTGAGAATGGATATCCATCAGTTATGGCTAATGAACCTTTGCCAAAGTCTTACAGTAAATTAGGCACTGGTCCTGAGGCCCAAAAAATAGTGAATAGCGATGTCTTCCTACAGTAATTATTATTAGTATTAGTATTGTTTTCGACTCCAAGATGTCATGAAAATGCATATAAAGACAGTTTAAGTATAATTATGATTGTTTTGTTGAATATGATATAGAAAGACATTAGATTGGTTTTTTTTTTTTTTTTTTTTTTTTTAGGGAAGATTGGTATTTTTCAGATGTGATGGTGATTAAGTTTCAAGATGAAAAATTTCAAAATGCCCAATTTTACTCTCATGAATATCCAATCATACAGTCTAAAAATAATAAGGAGCAGGTGATTTACATAGGCCATCCACCTTTTTAAATTATTTTATTTTTTTTATGGGATAAGTAATTGAATTTCATTAAAAAAAAAAAAAAAAAAAAAGCCAAAATATTTTTTTCGTCTCTAAACTATACATGAGTTTTGTTTTTCGTCTCTGAATTTTGAAAAGTTCATTTTTACACATGAATTTCGTCTTTTTATAAAAAAGTTTAGGGACAAAATTTACGTGTGAAAATGAACTTTTTCAAAATTTAGGGACCAAAAACAAACTTTTCAAAGTTCATGGACGAAAAACGAAACTCATGTATAATTTATGGACGAAAACAATAGTTTAACCCAAAAAAATAAAGTGGTGTAATCCAAGTACATGAGTATAAAAAGGACGAGTAAAAAATGAAACATTGAAAGATAAGATGAAACAAACATATGAAAACATGTTATATCTAAAAAATCAAAGAAACTAAGGTAAGAAAAATGAGTGTATAAGCGTATGTCTTCCACTCATGAAAGGTCTTTAGAAATGCCACTGGTAATTCTTTTCCTCAAAAGTGCAAAAATTCGTTTTTCTCCAAATGGATAAGTAGTACCACGTTAAACTTAATGGAGCTGTCATCCAAATCTCCCGAATATTGAGTTAGGCAAAGTTGCCGAAAGAGCATTCACTGAGTTAGGCCTTCCATAGGTTTATCTTATGTTTTGGGTACATGAAAAAAAGGGAACCTTTTAGGCTTTTACATTCAGTTTGCTCAAAGCTCATACTTCCTAGTTGCAAAACCAAGCAGCTCACAATGGTCATGGTTTTAACTTTGGTGATAATCCAACAACTAGAGGCTTGTATTTTGGAGCATATCCATAGCCTGAAGGAGGACACGGTTCCATTAACTGAAAATACCAGACATAACATTTTGAAGTGGAAAGCTTCGGAATTGGGTACTATCAAGTTGAATATAGATGCAGCCTTATCCAAAGATAGAGTAGTAATTGCGGTTCTTGCATGTAATTCTCAAGGCATGCTCATCAAGGCTTGGGCCTAACTTACTAATACTTTTGAACCCACCTTAGCAGAAGCTGCTGCTATCAATTGGGCTCTTGAACTAGCAGAGGAAGAAGAGTTCAAGCATATCTGTATTGAAAGTGATGCTAAAGTTTGCGTTGATACTCTTAATTCACATTCTGATGACCCTTAACCATCCATGCCCAATCATCCTACTCATTAGAATTAGCTTTACATTTTCTGTTTTGTTCTTTTAATTGGGTAAGACGAGATGCTAACCATATAGCTCATGCTTTAGCCAAGGCAGCTCTCTCTCTTTGTCTCTCCTTTAGTTATAATGTGTGGACTCCCTTCCTCCCTCAGTTCTAGAGGCATGGAATAGAGAACTTTTCTTGCTTTCTTTTTAATGAAAATCGTATTTAGCAAAAAAAATAGTTGCTGTAACTTTAGCATGGCCAAAGTCCAAACAATGAAACACTATCTAATTACTATTTATGGCACCCATTAATTACTATTTATCATTAAGCCAAGATATTAATTAGTTTTTGGTATAAGCAAATGTCTTATTTAACTACAAGAGACTTTAACAATTGAGTTTAACTAGGATTGGCTCAATACGCTTAAAGCAATAAATTAAGTTGTTCTTTTCTATATTTAATTATCAATTAAATATCTTTACTATTTATCATAAATCTATTATTGGCAATAAAAAAATCACCTTAAAAAGTTCTCCAATTTTTTAAAAATCAAATTTAAAAAGATTACAACTCTTTAAGGAAAAAGTTTTAACAAATAATTTTTTTATTTTTTATTTTTTTGTAATATAACTCACTCCTCACATCAAACTAAAAGAAAAAAACCACACTCAACGTTTAAAAAAACAAATTTAAAAAGATAACCATCAAATTATATTTTTAAAAGAAAATCATTCCTTATCATTATCCAATTAAAAAAAAAAAAAACCATGATATTATTAACTGTTTCAACTGTTTTTTCCTTTCTCCATTTTTGTTTTCAAAATACTTAAATTTAGTAAATTTCCAACAACAAAAAAAAATTTCTTCCCCTCATTTGAATTCAAAATAATTAAAATCAGGTTAAAAAAATAAATAAATAACTACACGTTTCCATAAACATTAAAAAAAAAAAAAAAAATCTTCTCCTTTATTGATTAAGAGGAAAAAAGAGGGTTAAATTCGGAATTAACTCTATGAAATTTTGAAAGTTTATTGAAATAAAAATAAACGGTCTGGATTGGGCCACCTTAGCGAGCAAACCGACACGTACAATGCAGCGTTTATAAATTAGAAAGTAGATCCCGTTTCTCTTCTCCCCCCAAATATTTGCTTCGGTAGTTCTGCCTTTTCCTTGTTGCCATGGCGGTGGAGTCAAGCACAGACCTTTCTTCGGAGGATTCGATCCTGTATGCATGTCGCAAAAGAAGGAGAGAAGAACCGGATCCGGATGATCATGATTCGATCCACTCATCAGAACCAGAAATCAACAAACTCCCTGATGCTATGTTGTTCGAGATACTTTCTCGACTCCCTTGCCGATTGGTTCTCCAATGCAAGTCCATCTCGAAGCGTTGGTGTTCTCTTATTTCCGATCCTTCCTTTATTCGCGGCTTCTGCCACCGCCACCGTAACTATTCCGACCCCTTCACTCTTCTATTACAGTATCGGAAACATATCCTTTTTGTTCCATCGGAAAACATATCCCATTGTTGCGGTGGCGGATTCGATTTTCTCAACTTTCTTCCCTGTATCGAACGAGCAAGAAAAAAATTTTCGTATCGCATCGAAGCAGCTTTCAACGACTTATTGCTGGTATGCAGAGAAGTTCCACCGATGCATCCGGTTCCGTACTTTACCGTGTACTACATCTGCAATCCGCTTACCAAACAATGGCTCATGCTCCCTTCGAGAAGGACCAGAATCGTTATGGTCGGCTTTATATGTGAACCCTATAGCGACAAAGAGCTTGCCATTGGCAATTACAGATATAAGGTGTACGCTGGATTTGTCCTTCCCTTGAATCCAATACTAGTGAGTTACAGATGGAGATCTTTTCTTCCGAGACCGGTGAATGGTCCAGCTTATTAAAGTTGGTGTTATCAGATCAGATGCAGCATTAGTTGAAGCTCAAGCTCTCAGTGTTCTGCTCTCAGAATCAATTGTTGCTGCTGCATTATTGATAATACGACATGTAGTTTAATTTGTATAGTATAGGACTACTTGTAGTTTAGCTAATACAAGTTAGTTAGTGCTAATAACACACGTGTTTGTGTGATACTGATTCTGTTATTATTTCTGTTATTAGTACAGCCTGTTTAAGTTGTTAGGTTGGTAATTTCTTGTGCAGCAGAAGCTACTCTGCCTTTGTGTATATATACTCTGTATAATTCAGTTAATAAAACTCAAGCAAGTATTCTAAGTTCTTCCTTTTGTTATCTTTCATCTTCTGCTTGCTATTCTTGATACAGCTTTCCGACACTGAGATTTAATGCCTATATTAATAGTATTATGGAAGCTGGTGTTGTCGCCTGCAATGGGATGCTGCATTGGTTGCATCTAGATAAAAAAGATAAAATGATCAAAGGTTTTCTTGTCTTCGATCCATTCAATGAGAATGCAGAACAATGCTTCGGTTATATCGATCCACCCATTGAATTTTTGCGTGATGAGGATTTCTCCTTTGGAGTGTTCCAAGGACGTCTCCGGATATTCCAGTCTGATGATTTTGAATTTCCCAACGAGCTTGCCTGCTTTTGTGTTTGGGAACTTGAGGATTACGGTAATGCTGGTACATGGTGCATGAAACACAAAGTTTACTTCAAAGACATGGATTCAGAACATCCTGACCTTATCACGATAGCCAGGAAATACTCTTGGAGCGTGCATTTCTATCTTTTCATCCAAAAGATGGTGAAATTGTCTTCTTACGATTCATCAATTACGTTGTCTTGTGCAACATGCGGACGATGGTATTGAAAATTGATAGGGGGAAAGTCTTAGTTGGCAACGATTGCCACTCCATCTCTGTATTCGACAAATCTGTATTCCT
The DNA here is from genome assembly GCA_014362285.1 of Fagus crenata. Taxonomy (NCBI): domain Eukaryota; kingdom Viridiplantae; phylum Streptophyta; class Magnoliopsida; order Fagales; family Fagaceae; genus Fagus; species Fagus crenata. The sequence goes on from BKZX01028291.1 coordinate 10,031, forward strand.
ACTTGGGCAACCATCGTGGCCAACACCAGTTCCTCCACTCCCATTAAAGTTTGAATGCCCTCCCGATTGTTAGTTACCGAGGTTGGTTCTAAACTACTACAAAAAGCATTCCTTCCCCAAGCATTTAGGTACTCAAAATAAGTAGTGCATTGCTTTTCAGAATACAAGAAGATTTCTACATGGCCGTGGAAGATCAAAAATTCAAATACTTTTCCATTTCCTTTTAAATTATAGTTGATGCTTTAGTATAGTGAAATTTTGTGTTGGGACTTGGCATACTTAGCTACCAATATCAATTCTATAGCAATTGAGTATACCTTGTATTTCTCTGAATGAGGGTTCAAAAGTGTTGTAATCAGACTGTCCTTTCAATTATCTACTGGACAAGAGTATTTGATGGAACAGGATTTTGCGTTAATTTTCTACCAATATCCTCAGTTTTTTCTCTATTTGTGAAGCAAGGTTTTGACTTTTGCGTTAATTTTGCTTTCTAATTAAGTTTTGGCTGTATTTTTCTTTGATTGTGAATGCTGAACTTTTATTTTGTCATGTATTGGTTTCAGTTGACAGCTTTTACCCTTTTTATATACTGCTTTTATTTTTTCATGTATTTTGGATTGCATGAATCTTTCTTTGCGTTTACAGTTTTATTCCATTGATTGAAGGAGATGTATATATATATATATACATATACAGATCTTTGCTAATGGGCATGCGCATAAACCCTAACCCGTTGGGGATGATTGCCCCTGGATTACCTAGCATTGGTTTTGGTGGGTGAGATCAGTTGTCCGTAGGTTTTATTGCCTAGAGGCGAGTCCAAAGGGCTCTTATTTAGAAAGGTTCCTTATGTACATTTTTAAGGGTTTCATGACAGTTTTTTTAGGTCTGGGTGGTTAGAACTGATTGAGACCCAAAGCTATTTTGATGATTGCCCCATGGAGCAAATGTAACTATCTCCAATTCTGAGTTTTACTAATCAAAGTGGATGCTTTTACTTATGACGCTATACTTTCCTTTGCCCTTTATCCTGTGGTAAGCATTTGTTAAGACCTAAGCTGTAGCCTATGTTGCCTTGCTTTAACAGGGTCCTTTTTAGAAGTGCCTGTCACAGTTTATCGCAGTCGGATGAACTGCAGATCTTGTAATATACTCTATATTTACTAATAATATATTATACATTAAAAAAAAACCTTCAAACAATTTTTTTTTGTTTTATTCATCAAAAAATATTTTTTGTTTGAAGGTCTGTTGATAGTGTTATTATGGTAGTGTTCAGTGCAAGCTTACAATTTTCATGTTGTTGGATTATAGTTTTTTGGTGACAGTTCTTAAGGAATGCCAAGATAAACAACCCCGTAGTATATATATGTGGCTTGACGGTCTTGATGATGGTACAACATTTGTTAATGCTATCTCTGATATTGAAAAACCCACCTCAAAATGAATGCCTTTTGAGTTTGTTGTTCTTTCCTCAGTATGACTCCTTTGCTTTTCTTTGTAGGAGTAATTGACTTGTAGTTTACTGTTTATGTTACTTTTAGATAAAAATGTAAACGTTGACGTTTAAGGATATAAATGGATTAGTTGAGCAGAATGTCCAACTGAGGAGCCTCCTGCACATTCTTTCTGATCAGGTTCAAAGTAGATAGATGGAGTTAAATGTTGTTCAGAAAAATTTCTTTTCCATCTAGGTAGCGCTTGCTTGCTTGGTAAAATATTTCTTGAACTTGAACTCCTACTTGCTGTGTGTTAATTGTAGTAAAAAGTTTTAAGTGGAGCTCAAGGATCATAAATATTTGCTTCTCTGCAGACTTTAAGAGAGTCATGGTAAGTATTAACTTTGCATGTTGGCCGGTGCCATGTGTTTCTCCATTTGTACTCATAAAGCTATTCACTAGTATAGAAATTATTCAGCAAATTGCTAAAGCTACTATTTTACAAAATTTGAAAAAAATATTTTATAACTGTACCCTTTTTTGAGTCCAACAGAATATGTTAGGGAGCTTCTATCAGACAAAAATCCAGAAACAGCAGTATGAAGAGCAGTATAAAAATAATTGAACTAATACTTCTCTCCCTTTGCTCATTAATTCTAGCCTGAAATTTGCACATTCTATTAGTCTGAGTGTCTGACTATTCAAAAAAATTTCATCAAAGATCTGCCTTATATTGTTATTTTAACTTGGCCATCATCATAAAGCTTGAATTTTTTTGTTTCCAAAATTTTATCTTTCAGTTCTCTCATCACTCACTCTTCAATAAAGCTTCTAACTATTCTGAATTCTCAATTCTGTGTTTCGTGCAAGATTTTTCTGATGGGTATCTTGGAAAACCTCCATTGATGGGAACCCCCTATGAATGATGGGAACCACAAGATTTTCTGATGTGTTTCATTCTGAATTCTCACTTTGAAACTTGTCATTGATGGGAACCCTCTATAAATGGTAATCAATCTCTGCTGTCAGGAAACTTCCAATCATCTAGTGGTTCACAATCCCCATCAAACAACCCCTCTTCCCCAACAAAAGGCTCAAGTTGTAATGGCAATGATACTTCTTCTAATGCAACAAAAGAACCAAAAAGTACCAAGAGGTCCATTTTGGTTTCGGTTGTGGCCCCCATTGCAAGTGTTGCAGTTGTTGCTTTTCTGGTCATACTCTTTCTGTCTATTGTTGTAAGAAGAGGAAAGACACCCCCAGGCTCCTAGTTCAGTTGAAATTCACGCAAGAGATCCATCTTATTCAAATAACATGGTCAAGGTTGTTGTTGCTAATAACACCAATGGGAGCACTTTTACACTGACAGGGAGTGGTTCCATAAGCAGAAACAACAGTGGAATGGGTGAGTCCTGTCATTGAATCTCGAAATCTGATCATATCAGCAAGTTCTTCGAAATGTGACAGAATTCTCCTTTGAGAATGAACTTGGCCGTGGTGGCTTCGGGCAGTCTATAAGGGAGAATTGGATGATGGAATGAAAATAGCAATGAAAAGAATGGAGGCTGGTATAATTACCAACAAAGTCTTGGATGAATTCCAGTCTGAAATTGCGGTACTTCCAATGGTTACGACCGCCATTTGGTATCTCTTTTGGGTTATTCCATTGAAGACGATGAGAGAATTCTTGTATATGAGTATATGCCTCAAGGGGCTCTCAGCAAGCATCTATTCCACTGGAAGAGTTTAAAGTTGGAGCCTCCCTCTCGGAAGAGGAGGCTAAATATTGCCCTGGACGTTGCTAGGGGGATGGAGTATCTGCATACTCTGGCTCACCGGAGTTGGATGCACAGAGATCTTAAATCTTCAAATATCTGCACCGGTGGCAACACTAGCACTCTCGTCTTCTCATCATTAAGATTTTTATTCATGCACAGATTTAGATATGGTGGGGGTGCTATACCAGCTGCCATTTGATGATCAAATTAACTAGATTTCTAACTCTGATAACTATTTTGGTTTTCTATCAATTCGCTCACTGTTTGGTTTAAAGAGTTTTCGAGCATTTTTCTATATTCAGTTATTTATTTATATTAAAGGCCTTTCATTTGCAAAAGAAAGGAAAATTGAATTCACGTCTGATTATTATCATTATATAGCTTGTTCTTTCCTCGTAATTCTATTATTTTTTTGTTAGTAAGTTATACGTGCACCCAATGGGTCTTAATCCATGACTACACCCACATCCCATTATTATTCAATAGTGCTATTATGGGATCATTCTACACACTTCCATTCCTTTGTACCCTCTATCCCTCTTCAATTTGATATGCACATTTTCTATGCTTCTGATGTCCTTGGCTATGCTTGCTTTGTGTAGGGTTCCCTCTTCATTAAGAAACTGAAGGATCTTTTGGCAGTTTTAGTCAATTGTTTCCAAGATTGTATTTCATTTGTTCAGACTACGCCACTTCTTGATACACAATCATTTGATTATATACACAGTAAAATTTTTTATTTATTTATGGGACTGACAAGGGTAATTCAGAATATCAACCTCCGTGAGTACCTGATGTGATAGTGTGGGATGAAAATCTCTCATCATTGTTAATGAAGAAGGTACTACAAGTGTTTCTCCTCAACCCGATGTATCAACTGTCAGAAAAGGTATGACTGGCCTCAATATTAAGTTTTCAGCTTATCTTCTTTGCTCTCAATGACAGCGTTATATTCTTTTTTCCCTTTCAATTTAGCTGTTTTGATTGGATTTTCTTTCTTTTATATGTGTCTCTGCCCATCTTCTTTATTTTTGCTTTGGCAGGATGACAATAGATATTATATCTTGAACATATTGATTACAAGAATACTTTTGCAATTCAGTGAATGGATCTCTGCCCTCCTGCTATCATATGTGAGAAATTTCAAGAATTTATAGAAAATGCACTGCTTGGAAAGGTCTGTTGCACCATTATGTTCCTATAATTTTTAAACATGCATGGTCTTCCAAAATGTTGCAATTGTGGATTTGTAAATATACTGAAAGTTTTCTGGTGAGGTATAGAAATACAATTGAAACTTATAATTTTTTTTTTTTTGGATAAGTAATACAATTGAAACTTATAATGAGCAGGTATAACCATAAATTCCTAATGTTTTGTTCGTGATTAATTATTTAATGCTAATAACTGGTACAATCATGGAGGATGTGTTTCATACCAGTTTTTATTGACTAGCAATAGTTCATGAACCACAAGGGTCGCAGAATATAGAGATATAGATGACAGTAGCCAGACTGATATCAAACATCAATATTGATTTAAAAAGTAGTTAAAAATGCAATGAATTTTGAAGAGCATTACAAATGAGATATAATGAACAATTTATAGTTACAACTTACAACATTGCACATAATTGGATTGTGTTATATAGAGTGCAAAAGGCATGTGGTTGTTTGCATAAAAAAAAAAGAATATTATCATTCCATCAGTGCAGAATTCATTTGCATCGTAAACCAACTTATGTTACTAAAAAGTAAAGTGTATATATATATATATAT
>BKZX01028295.1:0-15539 GCA_014362285.1 Fagus crenata
CTCCAAGTTACCGAGAGTAACAAGCATATCAATTCATGATTTAGAATATATATCATTTCAAAGAAAAATTAATTGTAAAGACTGCCTATTAGACATTTAATTTAGTGGTGTACTCCCCATATTGCCACCCAACAACTGGGTATAGGTTCGATTATCTTTCCCCCTCATATATATATATATATATATATATATTATATGTATTTAGAATAAGATTTTTGTCTTAGTTAAAACAAGTAAAATAATATTATTTTAAACAGTAACAAGGATTGATCAAGAGATATAGATGGTTTTCTTAACAATTAGGTATTCAAAAGTCAAAATGATAAGAAGGCATGTGTATATTCAGCCAAAAAAAAAAAACAAAAAAGGAACATTCTAAGATTTTGATGGTGTATTTGAAATTGTTATCATATGAAATTTTGTTTGAACGTGGGCTAATCAATTATGGATGTTTGTGAATTTGTCATCTAAAAACCTGTGCAAGTTTTTGGCAACTAGCGACCACCATCCTAACTCCTACGCACTGTTTGGTTGGCAAGTACACAAAGAGGCCATGAATGAGTGGATGCCCTTTCTTTTGTATCTTAGAGTTTTTGAATTTTAATTATGAAAGGCATTGAGCAGGCGTGATGTAGCGTGTATGAAGTTAATGTTGATTGTATAATCGATTACGAAAAGCTAAAAGAACAACTTGTTCTTTTAGGGATCATGCAATGACTTGCGTTTCCTTGGGTCACAACAAGTTCTACACAATTAATGGTGAGATAGAACATCAAGATTTATCATTTTATTGGTATATTATCAACTAATTTCAAATAACTTTAACATTATAGAACTCAAACAGCTTCAAAGTTTGAATAAATCCTCATTTTAATCACAATATTCTAATCAGTTTTGGACCACTCATAAATTATAAAAAAAAAAAAAAAAAAAGATTTTTTATTTTATATAATAATCATAATTTCTATTTGTTATTTGTTTTTATTTGTTTTTCATGAAAACAATTTGGTTGATACACCGACCCCTACTCATGTAAAATCTTAACTCCATTCTTGGACGCTCTTATTAATCGGCAAATAATAGATTCGAGAAAAATTCCTACAAACTAGTTTGAAGGTAAACTCTATCTTTTTTAAAAAGCATTCAACGTAGTGAGACATACAATTTTACAGATATTTGTTATATTCTTAATGCTTTTACATTGATATATTTTCTCAATTTATTCTAAGAAATCAAATTACATTTTTTATTTGTATGTTTAATTCAATTATTTAAAATTGGATTAAATAGCTCCAAACCTCGTGTGTTGTTTAGTGGCATGAAGAATTATTCACATATTGTCAATAGAAATCTCTATTGAGAAGAAAGTAGAAGACAGGTTGTGTTCATAAAGGCCATTAATTAGGAATGTTTGGAACATAGCAGTTATTTTGTGTTATTTCCATATTTCTATTTGATTTGTTTTTCTTTCCCTAAGTAAGTTGTTTTTCTTTCCTTAGTTGAAGAGGAGGCTAGGCTAGTACTCGTCTAGTAGTCTACCCCTTTTCACATGCTAACTTAAAGGTATGGTACAACTTAGTTTTTATGAAGGAGTTGCAATTATTATGTTCTACCAGAAATTATTAGTTACTTCCAGAAGATTCAAACTGCCTTTCACATGCATGGCACCCATGTGAAATGTGGGGTGGAATCCTATATCTGGCCCTAATAAGGTCTCTTGCAAGCCTATGAAAAAAAAAAAGAAAAAAAAAGAAGAAGATAAAAGTAAAGGTCCAAGGAAATTAAAGACAATCTTTTGATCTTTTCTAAAACTACGAAACTTGATGAGAGATGGTCGTGCTGCTCATGGCGTAGCCAAAAGCCCTTTGAAATCAGTAGACCACTGTTTGACTATTGCTCTGAGTGTGCTTAAAATGTGCCATACAGTAGAACCTCAATCTCCCACAGCTGAGATACTTGCTTTTATTATAGAAAATAATCCGTGCAATGCACAGGATAAGGTGTCAAAATGCCTTTTCTTTCTTTTTCTTTTTAAATTTTTATAGATTTTTTTTTTAACATTAGTTTTCAATGCACTAAAATTAAAAATAAATAAAATTTTGTATGTACTCATGAGTAATTTAAGAATGCAATAAAGTACACTAGTAAAAGTCCATTATTTTTTTTCCCTTCCAAACTTAGCTGAATGACATAATTTTCTTTGCACTCCCAAAGCCGATTGCTATTGGATAGGAGTATGCGGCTATTAGTCCATGACTTGTTTGTTTGGTAGTGACTAGAGAGTTTCAATTTTCAAACCATCTTCTTCAAAGTACAAACTTTTCTAACTTTATTTGTATAGTTTTTCAAATATTTGAATTATACTTTCAAAAGATTGAAAAATAAGCATGGTTTTGAAAATATGCATGGTTTTAATACTCAACGTAACTATGTAAGTTTCGAATGCTTTCCAAATCATTCCCAATATTTCACCAAAACTTACATTGAAAGTACATATAAAATCAACCAAGTATAGAGACCAAAGCAATATATAATTACTGTGATATGTATTAATGTAACGATAAAATTAATAAATAAATAATGGACGTAAAATACAAAATTACTCTAGGAGGCTTAAGTTAATGATAGAATCTATCAAGACTTTCGAAAATATTTAGTTTGTCATTTAAGTGCACACAACATTTAACACTATTTACTAACTTTTTCCCAAAACCTAATTTGTGATATTAATAGTAAACTAAGATGTGGACGGAAACACACCTCTAAGAGCTTCAAGCTTTCTCTATTATCTCTCTTGTAAACAAATAAACACGCCTCTCTTGTATTTATTTCCAATACATAGTGGAATACTCAACTAGCTTAACCCCGTGATTTTGTCTCTCTACAACATATATATATGGTTTCCACATCAAAATCCTTATGTTTATATTGCTTTACTTTACATTTATTTGCTTATTATAAAACATTTGTAACCATTACATAGCTAGTCACATACTGTTATACTGTTATTGGCACCTAATGCTATGTTAGCCATCGTAGTACTTGCCATTAGGATCTAGGATAACTAGCCAATACAATTAGTGTAACATTACTTTCACTCTAACATCAGTTTATTATGCACTAATCACAATTTTCCAACTCAATAGTTGTGAAATTTGTAGTATTTGGTAAACAATAGACAAACCGTGTTAAATAATGTTTGCAATTAGGGACAAACTAAATATTTTCAATAAGTTTTTGTAGATTTTGTTATTAGTTAAAATCTCATGGATAGTTTTTTTATTATATATTAAAAAAAAAAAAACCTAGAAACTATGACTTTTTACTAAAATTACAGAAAAAAAGAAGAATAAATTAATTTTTTTCTTAAATTAAAAATCGTCAACTTCATCGAAAGCTTGCTTTATGCTTATTAAGAGGAGTCATTTTTTCTATTTCATGAGTTTCAAAATACAAATCCCTTTCATGAGTACAAATGAAGTCCCAAGATAAAAGATACAAAATGACAAAAATAATTAAAAAAAAAAAATTAAAAGCCTATTTCAGTAATGGAGAAGAATGACGTAGTTATAACTTATAACCATTGTAATTGGTTTGATTTCTAGTTTGACTAGTTGAATCGCTGGTTCTGAATTTTTTTTTTTTTTTTTGGCATAATCGGACTTGAATACTCACTGTTTTGACTTTTGAAAATTGAACTGGACCTCCGAGTCCAACCCAATTATCAGGGTTCGGACCAAGTATGACATTTTTATTTAATTCATAAAATAACAAAAAAAGGAATATATTTAAGTTGTTCAAAAAGTAAAAAAAAAAACCTTCAACTTCATCAAAAGCTTGCTTATGCTTATAGAGAGGAGTTAGTTTTGCTATTTCATGAGTAACAATGAAACCCCAAGATAAAATATTAAAAATAAATGCTTTGTTTTATTAATGGAGAATAACAACGTAGTTCTTGTTAGTACAAAAATCAAAATAATGATAAGGCGTATGATTAGGCAAAGGGCGTCAATTAAATGGCGACACATGGACTAAACAATGGTTAATACGTGGTCCAAATGAAAAAAGACACGTCAACCAATAAAAGAATAACGAGTGGATCAAGTAGCAAATAGAGTGCAGACCAATCAAATGGTGACACATGAACCAAATATATATTGGTCAGAGCAGGGGCCAATCATAAAGAAACACGCAAACCAGTCAAGAAGCGACACGTGTTCGGTAATTTTCATAGCCACATAGGTGACATTTAGCAAATGGAGTTATGCACGATGCACGTTCTTGGTTTCTCTAACAAAAAGACCATGATCGAAACAGTTAGCAAGTAACAGGGGCTATTTTCATGAGATTTGAAGAGAAGATCAAGGCTTGGAATGTAATCGTTGGAATTAACTTATAAATAGTGAACCCAAGTGCATTTCAACAGAGACACACCCCCAAACAAACCCAAAGAGCACTTGTTAGATTAAAAGGTACTGTTTCTTTAGAACCTTAGAGAGTTTTTATTTGTAACTTCTAGTGTTTTCTTAGAGAAAGGTTATTTAGGAAAGAGAGTGTGCTAAGTCACTTTATATGCTTGTAAGTATTCCTTCGATTGATGTCTTGAATACATAAGAATGTATTGTTTAAGTGGATGTTACCTTATTTGATGCTTTAGTTACCTCGATTGTATTATGTGTTACTTTAGTTAAGGCTTAGTTACCTCGATCAGCTTTGTTTAGTTATTTTAGTTTATAACTTAGATTTAATTATAAATGCTATGATGATCTTTACTCTAGATTTAGCTTAATTAGTTAGTTTAATTAATTAATTAGTTGCCTTAGCCTACTTAAATTAGTTAATTGTTATCTACCTCAACTTTGTTAGTTAGCTTAATTAGTCAGCTTAATTAGTTGTTATCTACTTTATTATTCTCTCATTTACTTGCATTAGCTTAATTAGTTAACCTTGTTAATTGCATTTCACTTTAGTACCATTTTCATTCTTTTTGCTTATTTGCATTTTTTAATTTAAAGTCCTTTGGGTAAAGGCAAGCACTGAGCCTACCCAGCCCCTTTTAGATCAAAGTCAAATTAGGGTTCTACAGTAAGGTACTAGATCTCCATCTAGCATAGTTATTTGTTTCCTTCAAACAAATTGACGATCATTCTTTGGAAATTTTAGTTTAGCAACAAACAGTTCTTTCTTCTAAAAAAAGAAAGAAAGAAAGAAAGAACGGGTAGTTCTAACTTCTAAGATTACATTGTTTTCATAATATTTTCGCAACATTATCTTGGTAACAAACTATAATATAGTGATATAAGTGATGGGTTCATATAAAAACCAATAACAACCTATCACTTATATACAACGTTATGAAAATGTTGTTAAAAAGATTGTATCATCACTAGTTTTTAAAAAATAAACCTTGATCACAACTATTCCACAATTTACAACTTTTTAGTTGTAAAACAATTTATTGTGAAAATTAACTGTTTGTGCAAGATTAAAAAAAAAAAAAAAAAGCAAACACACAAATAAAGAACACAAGAATTTACGTGATTCGGTAATATGCCTACATCCACGGGCGGCGACAGAGAGAAAACTTCACTAAGAAAATAGAGAGATTACAACAGTGGTATCAAGACTCTCTTAAAGAATCTAAATCCCAATTACACCCTAATTTCTCTCACACCAAGAATAGACCAAGAGAAAACCCTTCTCATTCTATTCTAATGTTGCGGCTTTGCACGCACACTTTATTTGCCATAGTACATAATATATATACTAATCAATGTCAGTTCATTGTGTGGTACACAAGCATAGAACTAATGGTTCTCTAATACTACTAGAACATGACATTGGCCACTGACTTTGTATTCCAAAATCAAGCCATGTCACAACACAATTGTTTTTTAAAAGTACGTTGTGAGAAAAGAATGAAGAGAGAGGATTGAAGAAAAACAAATCAAAAGTCAAATATGCGAGTGACAGTATCACACTAGCTCCAAAAATGTTGATTGATTTTGGGTTTCCACAAACGTGTGAAAATGACTTGTCCTTTTGTCTTTCCTTTAAAAAAAAGGAAAAAAAAAAAAAAGAGACTTCTCCTTTTGTCATGTAAAATTCCTCGGACTAATCTTTTATATTTTTATGAAATTTCTCTCACTGATGGCCCATTTCAAATCAGGCCGAACGAGGTTTTCGGCTTTTTGGTAAGGGTGGGTTTAGTGCGTTCTAATGGTTACTTGGCAAGTGCATTTATTCCGAGCAAAATCATAATAATAAATTAAATCCTAATAATAATAATAAGCTTTAATTAACATTTTGGTTCTTAACTTTTTATATCAAAATAGTCATCAACATTCAAATGTATCACTTTGGTTAATCTTTTATTTTTGAGTGATTTTGATACTCGTTAAATGTTAGATAAAAAATACGGACGTAGCTAACGGTTTTATTAAAGTACGTAACATGTCAATAAAAAAAAAAATCTTAATTAAACCTCACCTCTGCAGAAATCTCTAACCCATTTACGATAATTGCAGAAATTCCTAACCTAAGACTGCATCCTCCATAGCATCATACTGTGTCCTCTTCACTCACGTAATTTTCTATCCAAGCTTCTCTGTTGCCTTTTTTGACATACCATCTCTTAGGCTCCTAGCATTCAATCTCTCATGAATCTTTTTCAACAGTTTCTCTATGTCACTTATTATTTGCATACAATAATTTGGCTTTGTATATTAATTTTTTAGTATTCTTTGTAATTTGTATGCTAATTGAGTTTGAATAGTTCCCACTTGTTTATATTCTATTTCCAGTCCCTTCAGGCAGAGTGGTAGAGTATTTTGGTTCCCAACTATTAAGAGGTTGAGAGAAAAAATGAACTCAAAACTTATATCTTTTAATTAAAGTTGTCATATATACATATACTTCATTACATTGTGTGAATTTTATCTCTAACAGTCTAATTGAGAGAGTGAGAATATTTGAGAGCGATTTTTTAAAAATTTTTTTTTTTGGTTGCTATTGTTGTTATATGGGTTAATTTTTGTTGTTATTTGGGGTTTTTTTTTCTTCTTTCTATTTTGAAGGTCTTAGTGAGTTGATTTTATTGGGATCTTAAGTTAACGGTGTCCAATATCTTTTTTGAGAGTGTTCAATTTAGATTAGGAGAGCTTAAAGGATCTTAAGTTAACGTTTGTCCAATATTTGAGTTGACATGCCATATCACTATTTATTATTATTTTAATAAAGGGTAAAACATGTACATTTCCTTAGGTTAGGTACATTAAGTTTTTCAATTGAATTCAAACACATGGTTGCATTAACTAATGAAACATAAACAATGTTATCTTTTCCAAGAATATTTAAATTCAATATATTTGAATTCAACTAGGAACCTAATGTACTTAACCTAAGGAACTTTACCTAAGTTTTACCCTTAAATAAAATCGTTAATCAGGTTAACATTTTTCATCCATCACAATTTTTACTCCCCAAATTCCAGCTTCAAACTCTTCCAAAGTCCAAACACATGGTAATCAGGGCCGGCCCTGGGGTAAGCCCAGCAAGCCCTTGGGCTAGGGCAACCCCCCACCCCAGGGCAACCAATAGGAAAAAAAAAATTTATACTATATATAAAAAAAAAAAAATTAATTTTATACGTATACATTAGAAAAAAAAAATTATATTCATAAAAGAAAATTTTTATTAGAGGGCAAATATATATATATATATATAAAGGGTAAAAAAAAAAAAATCATAAACCAATACACCCAACAGACCAAGAGATCAAGATTTTATTTTGGATTAAGGGCAAATAAATTAACAGATCTAGCTATAAACTAAACCCAAAAACAAAATAAAACAACACAAAACACAACTACACAAGCTACGGGTTACCAAATGTGCGAAAAAAAAATGCCTAATCCTTCACAATCCAGAAAAATCCCAAATCACTGAAACCACCAAATCTGAAAGGCTGAAACCACTGGCACGCAGACCCACGGCAGCACTGCGGCAGCATCGACGCGACGATGCCTCAGTTCTCACGCGGTCATGCCTCCTCCGCTCCTCGCCTCCTTGCTTGCTCTGCTGCTCAGTTGGTCCAGCTCCGATATTTTTCTCTCTCTCTCTCAGATGCTATTTTGTGTTTCAAGACTTCAAGTGTTTAAAATATATGAACTGTTCTAGATTTTTTCTCAAATTTGTGGTTGTGAATGGTGTGTGTGTTGTGCCCGTGCCTGTGCTGCTGTCTGACTGCCTGTGCTGCTGCCTGTTGCCTGCTGCCTACTGCCTGCTGCCTACTGAGTAATGACAAAATGTTTTGTCTTTTAGCTTTTGTCTTTCTTTCTTTTTTATTGCTGCTTACTTTTTTTTTTTTTTGGTAACTATTGCTGCCTACTTTACTACTCACTGAGTGAGTAATGACAAAATTTTTTGTCTTTCTTTATTTTTTATTGAATTTTCATTACTTTTTACTTTCTTTTTTACAGAATATATTGTGATTTGGATAGGTGCTGTACTTATTGTGTGTATGGATATTTATTTTGTATTTATTTGAGATTTTGAATATTATGTTATTGAGTATTTTGAGATTTTGAATGTTGTGTTATTGAGTATTTATTTGATATTTTAAAAAATTTTGTGTTGCTGTGTGTGAATGTTATGTGGTTGATTATTTATTTGAGACTTTAAATGTTGGCATGTGTGGTGTGACTATGATTGTATTGACCGAATAGTGTAGTGTTATTTTTATTCTTTGGATGAGAGTGTTGCGCAAGTGTGCATTAAATTTAATTGTCCGCGTTGTGTTTTTATTTTTGTTTTTTTATGGGAGTGTAATAGTGTTAGTAATACTAAAACATTTTTTTTAGTTAAAAGATTATTAAACTTAAAATAATATTACCGGTTACAGTTGCTTCAGCAGAAAGGAATTTCTCTAAGTTGAAGTTACTAAAAACTTATCTTCGAACTACTATATCATAAGAGAGATTAAGTGGCTTGGCTATGATCTCAATTGAGAATGAGTATTTGGATAAGCTAAATTACGATGACTTAATTGAAGAATTTGCTTCAAAAAACGTAAGAAGAAGTAATTTTGTTGGAGTTGGATTATGCTAATTATAAAGCACCACAACCGGTTAAACATACAATGTAACCTTGATTTTGCATAATTTTTTTTTTTTTTTTTTGAACTTTATGTTATTTTTTTAATATTAAATAATAAGTAGGGCAACAAAAATTAGAACGGGCTGGGGCAACCCAACTCTCGGGGCCGCCCCTGATGGTAATAGTGTGAATATTATGGTTTGTTTTGTTATGGATTTCGTTAGGTTGATATTTAAAATTTTGGGCTTAGGGTTCCAATATTTATATTTTGAACACCGATCAAAATTCTGGTTGGGGGATTCCCTTATTGGCTATAGCTTTTGTTGTTCATATTTTAATAAAGTAAGTGAAGAGAAGATCTCATGATTGTCTAGTTAATCATTTTGAAATTTTTGGTTAGTGTGGCGCCGAGCTGTTGTTGGGTGATTCCATTGTTGGTACTCATTAAGTAAAGAGAATATCTCATTTTTGTGGTATTGGTCTCAATGTATAGGGCTTCATTAGATTAGCGATGCGGATAGTTTGTTTTTGTTATAGTTCCAATGTGTTCCTATAGTGTGTGTATATATATATATAAAAGCAGTACATGCAAGTATTCTTTGCTCTTCTTTGATTCATGTTGTGCAAGGAATCATGATATGGTACTAACACAATATTATGGGTTATGAGACTTCTTGGTGCGAAGGACCCAACATATATGGTGTCTGCCTCCTATGGGATGGGAAAAGTGCAATTTTGATGCTGCAATTCGGGACCCAGGCAATGTGATAGCAATGGTTTGCAGAACTAATGCATGGACTGAACTATTACAACCAGGTGAGCCCATATGGGGAGAAGCTCGTGCTGCTCTATTTGCATTATCAAAGACTGTAGAATTTGAGTTTTCTAATATTATTTTGGAAGGAGATGCTGCAAATGTGTTGAACCCACTGAAAGAAAATGGGGAAAAGCCTTATTGGGTCATCTCTTCAATCATTGAAGATATAAAGTTTTTGCTAACAAGGTTTAACTGTTGGAGTATCTCCCTTATCAGTAGGGATGTAAATTCTTTTGCTCACAATTTGGCAGCTTGGGCTTTTTGTAATCAAAAGTTTTGGCCAATATCCATTTTTTGAATTGCCGAAGTGGTTCTTTGATTCAAATGGCAGCGATGGATAAGGGCCCTTTCATCCTTTTGTTCTTTTGTGTACTTATGGTCTTGGACCCTTGCTTTGCTTGTTAATTTTTGTACTTCATTTTAATAAAAGAGAGTATTACTGAGGAAAAAAAAAAAAAAAAAAAAATCTCCAGTCCAATAGTTTCCACCATCCAAATTTGGTAGTAGATAGCACGATTTTTTTTTTTTTTTAAACTTCTAAAAAAAACCTACGACATAGATGTTCGTCTATGAGTTCCTGGAAGCCCTCGAATCAAAATCACATTTAAAGAGAAGAATCAAAGGAATAATTTATTTATTTATTTTACAAAGAATATATATCAAAGAGATTGTATTCCGTTATTCTAAATCAATAAATATTTATTACAAATTATTTCAAACAAGACTTATAATTTTATTGTCTACACCCACTATCATAGTCCTGCATCATTAAATGGTATAATAAAGATATTTTATCTTTCCAATAGAAAGGGGTCCTATATAATATTAATGGGGCTTATTCAAGTCTCTTTAAAAAAAAAAGCCCACTCAGTTAAAATATTCTTATTTTGTCACACCAGTCATATTGGTACTGCATCTATCAGCACTGATGCAACATTATCTTTCATCTCTTTTCCAACATGGGTGTAACCATCGCTCTCCTTGTAAATAACATCTATTACTCGTGCAAGATTAAGAACACGCATAAGGAGAGGCATGGGAACAACAGTAGGCCTCATACACTCCTCGTTGATGTCCTTCCATGCATCATCAACCTGCCTTTTCAATTCATCATGGACCACTTGTTCTGAGACACCATGTTGCTTCATGTAGCATTCGACTGCTGAGGCAGTATGCCCTCTCTCTTGCTCAAACCACATACAGTTTTCCAAGAAAGTAATAAGAAATTTGGAAATAGGAAACATGGGAAGGGTTGTATAGCTTTTTCGATTGCATACCTTGTGTGACTTAATGTCATCCATGAGCCTACCAATTACGGATGAAGCTGTAATAATCTTGGGGTTGCTGAAGATCCAATCAAAGGCCTCTTTTTGTAACGATGTCACCCATGCCAAGGAAAGACACGGCTGTGAGCATAGGGTAACCAGAGGTTTTTAGTGCAACATGCATATACTCCTCCATCGTTGGGACGTAATCTTGGTGGAACCATTTCGCTTCATCAAAGTAAGCGCGAACCAAAAGTTTCATCTAAGATAACAACATGCATGAAATAAGTACATAGAAAAATTTGGAGAGCATGCATGAAAAGTATAGTTTCATGAAATTAAACTCGTACAGCGTCTTTAGCGTAGTTAATACGGTATGATCTTTCCTGTGTGGCCAACTCTTCCTCAATTGATTCAAAAACATCGAAGAATGCACGATAACATATTTGCATGTATTCTGGAAGTTGATCTATGCTGCAAATATCCCACCTAAAAATAACATGCACCAAAGTACAAACCGAAGTTAGATTGACGTTATACACAAATTCTTAATAAAACATATATACTAGTAAATCTATTGATGAACCTCTCAATTGCTTCAGTGAAGGGCTCGAGTTCTTCAAGTGTGCCATATACATCATATATATCGTCTATAATGGATGTCATGGCAATAACTTTGGTTAGTATTTTTCTTGCAAGTGAATATTGGGGCTCAAAGTAGACTGCCACTATCCAAAAGTAGCACTCCACAACTCTGTCTCTTGAAAAAGGTAGCTTCCTCGCAAAGTCTAATTCTTTCCACCACCTGCAATGCAATTCGAATATAGGTTAATATTGATTCGTTGTAGGTAACCAAAATTTCATATGTACAATGTCTTTCTGCTTTGAGGTTTTACAACCAATTACCCAGTGATATCACACAGTTCCTCTTTGTGCAAGGACTGCACCAGGTTAAAATCTAATTTTGAAAGCTTGAGCAAAGCTTTGTTATGTGAAGCATCCTGTTCATAGATAGAGATGTATCTCCAAGCCTCCAGCCTTGGTATGCCTTTGTGAATGGGCTGCTTTAGGGCATGAGTTACTTGTGCTGCCAACAGATTGCTTATAGCGGATGCTGTGGACTTAAGGTGAGTGGTGGTGAACACAAGGGCCTCATCAATAATGCCTTCTGCATGCACCCTGAGATGTGTAGCTTCATAGAAGTCTAGCATGCCTTGAACGTTGGTGGTCAAGCTTTCCTTGAATTGGCCAATTTCGTCTTTGAACTTGTTAAAAGCATCTGTTTAAACACCAAAAGTATGACACAAAAGAATTAAAACATCCATCTATAACATATATATAAAACCAAATAGGTTTGAATTTTAGTTGAACGTACTCATAATATTTATGATATAAGTTTTTAAGCTCTCATAATTTTATAAATCATTTTATATATATAAATATATATTTTAACTGAGTTTAAATTTCATTCTATATTTAAACTCTATTAAAATCTTGTCATATCATATATTCTTTAAATAGTGGAATAAATAATTTCAAATGCATGGCCAATCATAATAAAATCCAATTAATATTTACCATAATGATTAGATTTCATGTTTAGACAAAAAATAAAAGAGAGAAAAAAAATATATAATATTTTGTTAAACTTTCTTGTACATTATCCATGTTATTGAATAGTTATGGTGAATAACGATTCTATTACATGTATAAAGGGTCTTAACTTGTTTTGAAAAAAATTATGAAAAATCTATAATTACTATAAAAAGCTTAAAAATGATGTGACTAAAAATATTTGTGCCACACCAATAACATAATAAACAAAATTTTGAATGATTTTTTGTTTTGTATTTCAAAGTTTATATCTCATTTTGTAAGGCTTTTCTCATAAAAAATTTGTAGTACTCATAAAATGGTTCATTTGATTATGTATATGTATATGTGCCAACTAAAACTAGCACATCGATCAGCAAAGAAATGACAAATGTGCACTAGGCTCACCACATGAAACGTTGAATCCTTGTTGACGAAGTAGTCGAAAACGAAGGGAAACATTGTTTAGATTATCATCTTCAATGTCATTATGGTCAATATAGGTAGCATATATATGTTTTAGTGCTTCTTCGATTTCTCTTTCAAAGTGTTATGGCACGCCTAGGCGCTGGAGTGCATCAATTAAGCTCAGGTGTTGAGAATGATGAGCAGCAGAGGCTAATAGCTCTTTTCTCACCTCTTCTTTCAGCTCTTCAACTTCACGTACTTTATTGGAAAGTATCACCTGCATCGACAAATTGCATTTGCATGAGCTATAATAATCATATTGTAAGTTGTAAATAATAATGTTATTCTCAAATTAATTATTAAGATTTTCACTAAGTTATTTTCCTCAACATTTACCTTGTCCTTGGAATTGTAGTTGAGAAAACGATCACCCCAAATGCTTGGATGAAAATTTGCTGTCCGGCGAACAACCTCTGGTTTCGCATTTTGGGATAGAGGGAGTACTGAGACTTGGTTAGGCATATTTTTCCTAGTTCAAGAACAACGTACGTACTATATATGTTTTAAATGATATACATGGTTCAAGAAAAACTCTTGAGTATTTATAAGCATTGGAATTGTTAGGATCGACCGCCTTAATAGATATTGGAGGGAGGGTGAGACCCTCACCACTGATGCTATGAACTTTTGTAGAGGCCCATTTTTTTCTACTACACCGGACCAAGCCCAAAGCCTCAAACTTTGCTTTGAGGGCCCAAGGCGAATTAAGCCAAGTAGTCTATGGTGGTAGAAAACAAGAAGTAATGGCATTGGGTCATCAAATTAAGCCCAAGACACAAGCCGGCCTACTCAACCCCAAATACATATCTGCTGCAATAATATGGGGCCCGCTAGAACAGTCCAAAAAGAGAGGGAAAACTATCACCAGAACAGTCCAAAAAAGAGAGGGAAAATCATCCCACGTGATGCCCCTTCTCTTGCCTTTTTGGTGCAGTGCTCGAGGTGATAAAAGCAGCACTTTCCCAATGTGAAATACGGTTTTCCAGGCTTCATACTTGCAGAAGAGGGCTGGTTTTTCTCATTGAGCAACGGTTGTGGTAGACACTTTTGCAAAAACGTCTGCCGCAACACCAGCTGTGATAGGAAATGATGGGGAAAACAAAAAAAGAGTCGAAGAGGCCGAGGAAGCTGCCATGGCCGCCAAAGCTACCGCCACTCAAGAGCAGTGGCCACCATAACCCAACACTCTGGTGGTCTTTGTTCATTCTCAACATGGAATTTAGGAAGATCGGTTTGGAGGTAGGGGGATTAATTTACTGAATTTCTTTGATCTTCCGTGACATGAAAGCATTAGATCTGTTGGGGAATAATGTAACAGTAAGATCAAATTTAATTATGTAAAACGTGTATGAGTCAACTCAATTATCTCAACTCCCCTTATCAAGCATTTAATGCTCACCATCCCTAACACCAGAAATGAGAGATTAGCCGTCTGCCGTAACCCAAATCAGGTCTGCAGCAGATAAAGATTATCTTCTTAACCTTGGAAAGATTTAGTCAATTCCTATCTTTTTTATCTCTCGGATAAACACTAATCATCATGATTAAGAGGGTAATGGGTGAAACCACAAGATATTAACACTACT
The DNA here is from genome assembly GCA_014362285.1 of Fagus crenata. Taxonomy (NCBI): domain Eukaryota; kingdom Viridiplantae; phylum Streptophyta; class Magnoliopsida; order Fagales; family Fagaceae; genus Fagus; species Fagus crenata. The sequence goes on from BKZX01028295.1 coordinate 14,826, forward strand.
ATAAAGATGGGTGAGAAATAAGAAAGGGGGGTTGGTTGATCTTGGTCTGAAACAAATCCCTACCTAAGAGCTAATTCAAAAAGAGCTTGAGGGAAGAAGATAACCAAATTTTGCAGAACACTTTCTACAGATCCGTGGTAGACTAGAACACTTTCTGTTTGTCGCAGCCAAAAACCCATATTCAACCACCAAAGACTCACATCAACTGATAATGTTGATTCATGCACGTTTGCACAGTAAATAATCATCTTCCTACTCACCATACTTCCTGAGTTCTGTTGTTTATTATATATTTCTTACATGTTATTATCACTGCATGCCCTGATGAAAGCAAAGTTTATTGTAATTGGTTTTGATTTGTGATATTAATCCTGTCTGTTTACCGTGACCATTTTCAACGAGTATTGTGGCCCAGTAGATCAAAAACTCCAGAGGGAAGCACCATCAGCCATCAAGCGGCCCAACAAGCTTGGTGTAGAGTTTTGGGCTCAACATCTCCTTCAAATAGATCCAACCCACATTCAGATCACTCTCGAGATGACATGTGGGAAACGAGAAAATTTTGGGCATCCACAACTTTCAATGACCCAAAGATCAAAACATCGTGATGTCTAAAATAACGACCTACAATTAACCTTAACTGACCAAGTTCATTTCAAACATGCAGAAGTGTAAATCATGTGATGCGGGAAGACTATTATGTGATGTTGGCCC
>BKZX01028310.1:0-17406 GCA_014362285.1 Fagus crenata
TGGAAAAGAAAATTCCTCCAATTAATACCCCACCAATTAATATCCGGATTTTTTTGGAATCCACATATTAATACCCCACCAATTAGTATCCACCTATTAGTCATTGTTTTGGAATGCCATTAGTTAAATGAAATTTAATTATAGTGTGATTGAATGATATATCCACCTATTATTGTAGAAAATGAAATATATTTATAATCTACAATCTAAACTAAAAATCAGAGTGGAGAGAAACTTTTTTGGCACCTCCAAATCCTGTCACATCAGACTCTCTATCTCCATACAAATCCATGCCATTCCAAATTTGTTTCCAATTTTAATTCCTTCTCATCTAGATTTATCCATCCAATTCCCTTACTGGCCTCTTAAATTTTCTCCACCTCCTAATTGAGTTAACATTTTTCGGTTATTCCACCAATTAATACTAGGGGTGTAAGCTTTACTGACATAACCGACAAAACCGCAAGAACTTCACTGAACCGCACCGCACCAAACCGCAACCGATCTTAATAGGTGCAGATGCAGGTGCGTGTAATAGGAAAACGGTACTATAAGGTATAGGTGCAGGTGTGTGTAATAGGAAAACCACACCACGGAGAAAACTGCACCGCACCTCTCCGATTACACCCCTAGTATGTTATACTTGTATGCTAATGCTATATACAGGTGATATTACGTTATATTTGTATGCTAATGGTATGTGAAGGTTGAGATTAAGTTATATTTGTATAAGGATGATATATATGTGCAAGTTGAGATTTAAAATTATGATTCATTCTATGAGATATATATGTTATAATTTTTTTTTTCTTAAATATTCAGGTTGAGATTAGAAACTATGATTTATATTTATATGCTATAGTTAGCCAAATTTTTGAGTTGTTGTAAATGTGGATTTTTTAGATTCAAATTGACATTTGGACTGGCCCAATCCGACCCAAATGAGTCCAGCCCAAACTGTAAGACCGCACCTACACTGCACCACACTGCATCGCACTGCACCGTGCCAAAACCGATCTTCATAGGTGCAGGTGCAAGCGTATGTAATAGAAAAACCGCACTATAAGGTGTAGGTACATAAATCCAAAGAAAACCGCGCCGCACCTCACTGATTACACCCCTAATTAATACCCCACCAATTAATATCTGGATTTTTTTGGAACCCACGTATTAATACCCCACCAATTAATATCCACCTATTAGTCATTGTTTTGGAATGCCATTAGTCAAATGAAATTTAATTATAGTGTGATTGAATGATATATCCACCTATTATTGAAGAAAATAAAATATATCTGTAATCTACAATCTAAACTAAAACTCAGAGCAGAGAGAAACTTTTTTGGTACCTCCAAATCCTGTCACATCAGACTCTCTATCTTCATAAAAATCCATGCCATTCCAAATTTGTTTTCAATTTTAATTCCTTCTCATCTAGATTAATCCATCCAATTCCCTTACTAGCCTCTTAAATTTTCTCCTCCTCCTAATTGAATCAGCATTTTTCCATTATTCCACCAATTAATACCCCACCAATTAATATTCTGATTATTTTGGAATCCACATAGTAGTACCCCACCAATTAATAACCACCTATTAGTAATTGTTTTGGAATGCCACTAGTCAAATGAAATTTAATTATAGTGTAATTGAATGATATATTGTAGAAAATGAAATATATCTATAATCTATAATTTATAATCTAAACTAAAATTCTGAACAGAGAGAAACTTTTTTTGCTCCTCCAAATACTGCCACATCAGATTCTCTAGATTAATTCATCTCATTCCCATAATGACCTCTTAAATTTTCTCCTCCTAATAGAATGTACAATCTAAACTAAAACTCGGAGCAGAGAGAAACTTTTTTGGCTCCTCCAAATCCTGCCGCATCAGATTCTTTATCTCCATAAAAATTCACGCCATTCCAAATTTGTTTCCAATTTTAATTCTTCTCATCTAGATTAATCCATCCCATTCCCTTAATGGCCTCTTAAATTTTCTCCTCCTCCTAATTGAATCAGCATTTTTCCCTTATTCCACCAATTAATATCCTGATTTTTTTGGAATTCCCGTATTAATACCCCACCATTAATATCCGCCTATTAGTCATTGTTTTGGAATGCCATTAGTCAAATGAAATTTAATTATAGTGTGATTGAATGATATATCCACCTATTATTGCAGAAAATGAAATATATCTATAATCTACAATCTAAACTAAAACTCAGAGCAGAGAGAAACTTTTTTGACTCCTCTAAATCCTGTCACATCAGACTCTCTATCTCCATAAAAATCCACGCCATTCCAAATTTGTTTTCAATTTTAATTCCTTCTCATCTAGATTAATCCATCCAATTCCCTAAATTGCCTCTTGAATTTTCTCTTCCTCCTAATTGAATCAGCATTTTTCCGTTATTCCACCAATTAATATCTTGATTGTTTTGGAATCCATGTATTAATACCCCACCAATTAATATCCACCTGTTAGTGATTTTTTTGGAATGTCATTAGTCAAATGAAATTTAATTATAGTGTGATTGAATGATATATTGTAGAAAAGAAAATATATCTATAATCTATAATCTATAATCTAAACTAAAACAAGGAACAGAGAAAAACTTTTTTAGCTCCTCCAAATCATGTGAGAGATAAGAAATTTTTCACTCATAAGACATGGACATTTGGATCGCTAAATACGCTTATTGACACATTGGTGAAACAATAAATTATTATTTTTTGGATATTTAGTAATTATGAGAGTGAGGACTTGAATCTTGATTCTCCTCATAAAGAAGACTAATCAATATTAGTTGAGCTACAAGGCTATCCACGAAACAATGTATTTATCATTAGCATGTGGACATATAGCTTGACTATTTATAACATTGCAAATTTGCAATATATCTGAATTGTTGAGGTTATAAGTTGATGATATTAGTGGTGGATTCAGATAAGAACCAATAAAAATGGGTGCACGTATAACATTAATCACATTGGACACCCTACTTCACCAAAATTTTATTTGCGAAAAAAGTGTTAGAATATTGGTTAAATGATTAAATTCACCATATCCTAATAGCTTAAGCTTTTGGGAGAATTGGTAATTTATCATGGTATCAGAGCAGATGATTCCAAGTTCGAACCCTGACTCCACTCTACCTCCCATTTAAAAAATTAAAAATCCCATGTGTTGGGCCCCATTCATTGGTAATTTATCAAAAAGATCCCTAGTAAAGGCTTACCCACTGCGCTACACACTAACTTTTACTTTTGTATACCTTTTGGCCAAGTTCAAGTGCATCTAACATATGTTTTTGAACTTTTTTTGGGCTAAAGCAAGAAATTTATTTATGTTTCTTTATTTTCTTTGTTTTGGCTGTGAATTAAGAACTTGGAACTTGGAAGGTTCTAAAAACAACGGTCCTTCCACAATTCCACCTCTAATTCTAGTTTAGAATTTTGCCCGATTCAATTTGCTTTATTATTGTCTTATAAGTTAATCAATAACCACCATAAAAAAAATTGAATATAAAGAAATCATTCGGATTAGATTGGACATGAATAGGATTTCGTTGACATCAATCTCTAGTTAGTGACTTTTTAGTGGCAGAAATAGAATAGTTGAGTCGCTTTTGTTGACCTGTGCAAAACTAGAGGTTCCGACTGCACCACCCATGTCCTCATCATATCTTGATTGATCCCATTCACCAACTTACCCACCCAAAAAACAAAACAAAAATTGAAACAAACATGAAATTGAGACCTTTCAATTGTAAGAGGAGTTAGGAGGTATAGATCAGTCACCACCACTCACCAAAATGCCTTCTCTCAAATTTGTCACACTTAATAGCGGCTCTGTTACACTGCCATTACGTCAACAGCCAGCATTTTTGCCAAGATAGCACTTGGACTCTGATCAATCTACAAGCAAGTCAATGCCATGGTCTGTTAATGAAGTGTCCATTACTGAACTAGACCCTCGATTGTTATATTTCAGACTTTAAGTCTCTCTGTTTACCAAGTGATGAAGTGTTAAAATTATGAGTTATGATTGCAACTTGCATAATGAACTCAGTATGTTAAAGAGTTCCCAGTCTTTCAGTTCCAACATCAGTCCAACTCCGTTGAATGTTTGGTGTATATATATTATAGTTTTGATCTCAACATGACTGAATGGGAGTGGCCGAGTGGGCTTCCATGATTTGAGTCTATACTTACAAAACCTCAGTAGTCATAAACTCTATTTGTAATCTCAACAAATGATTTGTTTGCTAGTGGTCCCAAAACTCTAGAATTCTTTCACAGGAATCTCCTGCACAAATGAACTCATTCACAACCATCAGAATTCCATTACTCTAAGGATCTGTTTGAAAGGATAACAACAATGAATTCACTCGACTGAACCTTTAGTTCTTCAAAACCTATACACATCCAACTTCACAAAAAGTCTTGTACATTGTAAATTAAAAGGTTTGAGTTCACTAAGAGTCTTGTTTTCACTTAACAACACAATAATGTGCCAAGAGAATCATCTAGAATTCAAATCCTCCCAACACAATTATTGGATTATCAAAAAAAAAAAAAAAAGTGACAGATTTAAATGGAAAGACCACATTAAAAATCAATGAAAGTTGAAGGATTGAAACGAAAATGAAAAAGTTGGTGGACTTGAAATAAGCCAAAATTAAAGGGTTTCATTTACATTCATTAGGACTTGTTTGGTACGTGTTTTCGTTTTTTGTTTTGGTTTCGTGACTTTTTATTTTATTGAAGTTGAAACTTTAATCCTGATTTGAATTCAAGATTGTAAAAAAAATTCTATTTGGTACATAGTTTTGGTTTCACAACTGAAATCACAATTAAAAAAAAAAATTTGTGTTTGGTACATAGTTTTGGTTTTTAGATTTAGTTTTTATCATTATATTATTATTATTTTTTCTTTCCTTTCTTCCCCACCACCCACGTACACCACTTTTTATTTTTATTTTTTTCTTTTTTCTTTCCTTTTTTTCCTCCACCAGACATACATCCCCCCTCCCCCATCTCTCTTTTTTTTCTTCCTTTCTTCTTGTTGCTTCCTGAACTTTCCTTTCATCTTTTTTTTTTTTTTTTTTTTTTTTTTTCCCCTTTTGTTCTCTTTCTCACCGTCTCTCTCTTCACTTCTCTTCTTTCTCTATTTTTTTTCTTTTCCCCTTTTCTTCTCTTTCTCACTGGGACAATAACCTAGACCATCCGACACACACCATCACAAGTACCCTTCTATCTTCACAAAAAATTATTCTTACTCACAAGTTTAAAAAAATAAACTTGTGAAAAGGATATGGCAAACCATCCGTCACACACACTCACAAGTACCCATCATTCGGAAATAAAAATCCAGTGTCACCCATCTTCAATCATGTTCCTGCTGCTGCAGATACCAAGAAGAGTGGCGATACCACTGCCAAGTACAAGCAGAAAGGTGTGATGGTGTTGTGCTGGGTTTTGTTGTGTTTTTTGGATCATTATAGAGACATGGATTAGATTTTTTTTAGTGTTGTTGTGTTGGCTTTTTGGTGATTTGTTAGCTTGAATTGGGGTTTTTCCATGGGTAAGTTTGAACAATCGGCCATGGTGGCCGTATGTGGTGTTCTTGAAGAAATTGTAATGACCGAGAGAGAGAGAGAAGCAGCACAGCATCTGGAGGAGAGAGAGAAAATTGGGAGAAAAGAATAAACATGTGGGCCCAATAACGGTAATAAACTGGGACCCACAAGAATTGAGTCCAGATTTGAATCCAGACTGGATTCAAAAACAGGGCAAAGGTAGAACTCAAATTTGGCATGGGATCCACATAAAATTCAAGTTGAGATTTCAATCCTCACTTAAAAATCACGTACCAAACATCTTTTTTTGGTGTGGGACTCAGTGATTCTTTATTTGAATCACTGAATCCGGATTTGAATCCGGTGTACCAAACACGCACTTATCTTCCTCTTTCTTGATCTTGTTTTTATCTTCATCACGTGCTGACTGAGTAGTCAAACCCATTGTGGAGGACTCGGGAGGCCCTCGTAAGTCATAAGTCCTACCTCATCTTTTCTCTCTATCTCATTAATGGAAGAAAGATTTGTAAAGTGAAGCTGCTGTTTCGCAAATTTCAAGAAAAACGCAAAAATGCTGAACTGCAAATTTTCCATATCTCTCTTCCTCTTATTAAGCTTACTTAGCCTTACCAGTGAAGCAGCACCTACTTATGCCAATCATTACTGCTCCAATTCAACCTTTTTCACTCCCAACAGCACCTACCAAGCCAATCTCAAACTCCTCCTCTCTTCTCTATCCTCCAACGCCACACGCCAAGATGGGTTCTACAAAACCACGGTGGGTCAGAGCCCTCCAGACATAATCATCGGCCTTTTGCTCTGCCGTGGTGATCTCACCACAGCCGCCTGTCAAGACTGCATCTCTAAAGCAACGAAAGACATACAAAATCGCTGTCCCTTGGACAAAGTTGTCCTAATTTGGTACGATGAGTGCACGTTGCGTTATTCCAACGAGTCATACCTGAACGACTTAGTTCCCTTTGAGAACATAACGAGTGAAAATCAGATTATTGCAGAGGCAGACCTGGACCAGTTTAACAGGTTGTTAGCCAGTACGATGAAATCGTTGGTGCAAACAGCAGCGAATTCTCAATCGAATAAGAGGTTTGCGACGTCGGCGAACAAGTATATAGACTCGCTCACGCTCTACAGCCTTGTGCAGTGCACACCGGAGATGAGTGTGAGTTTATGCTTGACATGTTTGGAAAGAGCCATAGCTAGTATTCCCACATGTTGCAATGGAATGCTAGGCGGAAAGGTTCTCCTTCCGAGCTCTAATATTAGATACGAACTTTACCCTTTTTTCGATTACACGGCATCATCTCCTACACATATTCCTCCTCCTCCTCCTCCTCCTCCAGGTACACTTTAAATAAACAGACTAATTAACCTCAATAGCATCATTAATTTGCTCTATGATTTTTAACGTATGGTTTGAGATCAATTTATTTATTTACTTTATGTATATCTCATGATTACAAATTAGATGATATTTTGTTAATGCAAAATTGATACTTATAGTCTAGTATACTACTTTAGATTTAATTGAAATTATGTCTCCGTCCCTGTTTAACAATACTACTTATGCATCCTCACCACCGTCTTCTCTTCCTCTTCCGCGGGTTTCCCCTATAAAAGGTATGATAATCCTCATATATACGCTGCTGTCGCTGCTCCCTCATATATAATCCTCCTATATATACCTTACAGCTTATTCTCCATTTTTCTATTTGAATATAGACTTCTGTCAACTTCATAAGGATTAGCATATGAATTGTCATTTACTTTCATAATTTTGTCTTTTTGTGGCAAATCAAAGTATATGTTTCATAGTCTCTCTCTTCTTTATTTTATTTCTTATTTGTTTGGTGTGATTTTGTAAAGTAGGACCAATATGCCGACGGATGAATAATTGAAATTCAACAACATAGTTCACATGATGCTTTTGGTTTTCTCAGGAAATGAGAGAAAGAAAATTCCAACTGCCATCATCATTGTTGTTCCATCTGTAATTGCTTTGATGCTTACCATCAGTATTTGCATCTTTCTAAGAGTGAGGAAGCCAATGGATAATTTTGAAAGTAAGTTACAATTAATTAGTTTCAATTTTGCTAGCTTGTTATCCGAAAGTTGTTCTTCTATATTAAACAGTTCACTGTTGAGAGATAATGTATTTATAGTAATATTGTTAATACTAAACATACATGTTTCTAAAGATATATTTTTTTGTGAAACAAACTTTTTATGGTAAGAAAGTCTTTTTTTTTTTTTTTTTTTTTTTTTAACCTTGGGTGTTCGGGCCAGCGTTGCGTAAATACCACAATAGACGTAAGGTTTTGCCTTGGGTAGATGGCCTTGAAAGGACTCGAACTAGTAATTATTGGGAAGCACACCCAAGACCGAACCAGTTGAGCTACCCCTCATGATTGTATAAAGTCTTTCAAACAAAAAGTTCGAAAAGAAAAAGAAGAGTGACTTAGTCAGATAGCTAGAACATATAGTTTGCAAGAAATTTACATAGGAGACACATTTTCTTTAAGTTTGACTCTTCGAAGAAATGTTATCATTTAAAGAATGTACTTAAATCATTTGATTGTTGTGTATATCTTGTTTCCTCTTTGAAGCTGTGGATGAGATAAAAAGTGTGGAATCCTTGCAATTCGACTTTAGCAGTATTAGAGCTGCAACCACCAACTTTTCTGATACAAATATACTTGGGAAAGGTGGATTTGGGTTAGTTTACAAGGTAGGAAACATTATGATATGGAAAGGTTATCAATTATCTAATTTGTTAAACCAATTCTTAATTAAATCAAAGTGACTTGAATTATTTAATTCCCACATTATTCATTTAATTTTAGGGTAAGCTTTCAAATGGACAAGAGATAGCCGTGAAAAGGCTGTCAAGAAACTCTCAACAAGGAGATTTGGAGTTTAAGAATGAGGTTCTATTAGTAGCCAAGCTTCAACACCGGAATTTAGTTAGACTCCTTGGATTTTGCTTGGAAGGAAAAGAAAGACTTCTTGTATATGAATTTGTGCCTAACAGAAGCCTTAATTACCACATTTTTGGTAATGTTACATTAATTCTTACTTCAATTTATATTTTGTGATTCTAATAAATTCTTCTAAATTTCATGGTATATGACTAAATAATGTGATTTCATGAATATATAGATCCAATGAAGCGTGCACATATAAATTGGGAAATGCGTTACAAAATCATAAGAGGCATTGCTCGAGGAATTCTATATCTTCATGAGGACTCTCGACTTCGAATTATTCATCGTGACCTCAAAGCTAGCAATATTCTCTTAGATGCAGAAATGAATCCTAAAATTTCAGATTTTGGTATGGCAAGGATGTTTGTACTAGATCAAACAGAAGGTAGTACAAACAGAATTGTGGGGACCTAGTAAGTATCAAAACAAGCTAGAGTTGATGAAAATAATTATGCATGCCTTACATAATTGATTTTAAAAACTAGGTTAATTATAGGGTTAATTACACTTTACCCACTTGTAGTTATACTCGTTTCAATGTTGCCTGACAAAGCTTGCACCTCATCAGCAACTCTTTCCTTCGGTACTAACTTCCACTAAGATCAAGACTTGCCACGCCCAACAATCAACAAATCGTATCCAATTGCACAAAGGAGTTTTATAGCATCTTCTAGAATGATTCTTAACCATTGCTTCTTGACAGATTAACCATGTGCTTGCAGTATTTAAGAGCTTGAGAAGCATTGAGAACCTTCACTTCAAACATGTCCACAATTAGATTAACCTCACAAGCCACAAATGGCAACCCATACCTTAACCCCCTAATCAACCCATCTTTGACAACCCAGCCACAAATGCCACACAAAAACCCACTCACACATACCCATGGCTCGAAATATCAAACCCACCATTGGCCTCCACCCATTGCTCCATGGTTGCCATGAACCCCACCAATGGAATCAAAAAGTTACCAAACGATGGAAGTGGCCTCCACCCATGGCTCCATGAGCGAGTGCTCGAGCTCGTGAGCCTCAGGGAGGACCCAATCAAAATGGGTCTTGGTGCAAATGGGTTTAGGTTTTCATAGACACGGACGAGCTGAGGTTAATTTGGGAGAGCTTGGGTTTAGGAGAGCTTGCATTGGCAACATTAGTTAACTGCCGGATCTCATTGGCTATGCTGTTGTGTGAAAAGATCCTTTCTCTTTTTCCCTTCCCCGTCGCATGACCTCAATGGCTTCCAAGAGACAAACTTCTCTCACTTTGAAGCCTCAATGGTTTCGATGTGACCTCAAAATCCTCATTGCTTACAAGAGAGAAAGAAAAGAGAAAAATAACATGTAAAACGAACTATTTATCCTGATTTTTAATGGAAAAAGAGTAAGGTGGACAACGACTACATAACAGAGTCAACCTCAGGTGGGTAGAGTAACACTTTTTATACCACGGATCTAACTACTAGTGGGTAAAATGTAATTAGCTCTTTATTTTATTCGGGTTAAACCAGGAATCCAGAACAATGGAAATTAAATTTGAACATAATCTTTGCTTTATTACAAATCAAATTGAAAATTGGTCTCTTGATATTGATATGCAGTGGATATATGGCACCAGAGTATGCAATGCTTGGACAGTTTTCAATAAAGTCAGATGTCTTTAGTTTCGGTGTGTTAATTTTGGAGGTTGTGAGTGGTCAAAAAATTACTTGTTTCCATGATGGAGAAAAAACAGAGTACCTTCTAAGCTATGTGAGTTTGACTACAAAATATACATTTACTTTCTTTTGTCTGTTTCCTTTTTTAAAATAAATATATATATATATATATATATTGATGAATTGGAAAGTATTTAATTGCTATTTCTCTGTAAGTTTATATGTGAATACTAAAATATTTCGGCAGGCATGGAAAAATTGGAGGGAGGAGACAACTTCAAATCTCATGGATCCCACATTGAGAGATGGTCCAATAACTGAAATGACAAGATGTATCAAAATTGGGCTACTATGTGTTCAAGAAAATGTAAGTGACAGACCAAGCATGACTTCTGTTGTTCACATGCTTAATGGCAACTTAGATCCTATCCCAACACCAACACAACCTGCAAGTTTTATGCGGAGCAATGTTGTATCATCCACATCAGTAGAACATGACAATGGTTCCCGCGTAACCAACAATGAGGCTTCAATGACCGAGTTATGTCCAAGATAGTGCCTTGTGAATCAGGGCTACATTAAATGTATTTCATTTACTGCCATCAATGTAAGTTTTTCATGTATATCTCAAATACTATATATAAATATTGAACTCCTTATGTATTTTCATACCCTAAAATTAGAATGATAAAGTTTAGCTACAAACTAACTATGTGACAACTTATAATACCATCACATGTATTATTTAAGACTACAAACCCATTATATGGCATATTTAGCAAATCAATATAAATAAAGTTTAACAAAGTTAAGTCTACATATCCAGCGATAACAAAATTGAATATTTCTCATAGTCAAATGAGGAGTGTCCAACAATGTGATGTAAGTAAGATTAACACAAAAACATAAATATCTATATATAGCAAAGTAGCATAAATTCTACAGACATGATGAATATCAAATCAAAATTAATGAATTAAATTAATGATGTGTTGAGACAAAGAGGGAAGTGAGTTAGAGAGGAAGGACATTGCTTTGCACGGTGCATGGAAATTGTAGTTAAGTTGTATTCTCTATTATCTCATTGGAAGGGATTTTGTTCTCTTAAGCATGTAGAGAGGGACAAAGGGAGCGGGTTGGAGGGAGCCATGGCTCAACCTAGCTTTTACAATTTGTCCCCTTCTCTCGTATATTTTTTGTAAAAAAAAAAAAATCTCAACTTATCTATAAAAATTAATTAATGCCGCCCCTAGATTTTTTAATAAAAAATTGTATTACATTTATGTAAATGACTAATACATCATTTTTTTTTTTTCTCCTTTTATTACTCTTATACTATATGTAGCTCATTAAATATATCCAAAGTATATTTTCTAAAAAAATAGATAAGTTTATATAAGTGATTAATGGATTATTTTTTCCTTTATTACTCTTATATCATACATAGCTCATTAAATCAAAATATATTTATGATATATGTTGCTATAAATAAATAAGTAAATCTCTTTAAAAGAAGTTTTCTTTATTTTCCAAAAACAATTATGATTTTTATTATTATTATTATTTTCGCATTGGGAGAAATAGCAATATAGGCAATTAGGCACTATTTTTTTTTTTTTATCAGAATAAAAGAAAATTACAAATTTCGTGAAGAATTAGCAATATACTATATATATGATAGGTTATTTTTTGGATTTTTTTTTTTTTTTTGATATGTTTATCTTTGTTCCCCCTGAAAAAACAAAAATCTAACTCCGCCACTACATGTAAACAATGACCACAAAGGCCAATAAATTAGGAAGAGCAGAGAGTGAGGGAGAAATAGAATGAAACAGGTAGTGAACTCAGGTAGTTGTACCTTTGATATAATCGTGAAGTTATGGAGTTGTTGGAACATTTCAATGGAGCTATTGAAAGCCTAAGAAATTTTCTTAGGTGGAATACAAAGGTGAATCGAGAGAGAGTAAGAAATAACATTTGATATTTGGTACATGTTAAAATTGTTAGAGTGACTGATGAAAAAAAGAAAAAAAAGAAAAAGCTATAGCAAAATTTAATGTGATTTAATGCAACGGTCTATGTATAAAATGAAAAGCCCTTAAGAAAACTAATTTAGGATCTATATACTAGAGAATCTTAGTGGAATCCTATACAAACTCTAATGTTAGTTTATTTACTCTACAAATATATGAACTTACAATGGGAGCTTTTTTATTTTATTTTTTATGAATTAGATTTAAGCTTTTTTGACCATAATATCTCTAGTCGGTCATCATTATAGGAAAAAAAAAAAAAATCTGTGTATTTGAAACGCGATCACATGTACGTGGCCCACGAAGGAAAACACCTTTTTGATTTATATTTTGTCGTATCACTCCCATCCTAATCAACCGTATATTATGGTTCAAAGCTTTTGAATTGGTCATAAAAACTAAATCAAGGTCCAACGCCCAGTCAATTTAGAAAGTAGATACCTAAACGTCATGTTGTGAAATCATGAAGTTATATATCAATAATTGTGGACTCAATTGGATCCTTCCCTCTGACGATTTTTTATTTATTTTTAATTAAATGAATCTCCAAGAAAATCAATCATGAGAACTTTAAATCTTTTAAATGATAGGTACAGTATAATGGAGTCAAGGATCCAACTCAGGACCTCCTAGAGCTAAGATATGCTATAATTCCTTTTGACTATTACCTTGTTTCATCCAATCTCAATATCTAGATTACTATGGTAAACTACCCAAATAGGCTACTTCGAGTGATTCTAGCCTCCTACAAATTCCGACTAATGTGGTGGTGGTTTTGACATATTGGTGGTGCAAGCCTTAATGGGTGATGACAAGGTAGTTGTGGTTGTGACTTATAACATTATTGTGTGGGTAACTATTATATTGGTCTATCATGGCATTGTTCATGATTGAATTTGGCTCTGATACTATGTTAAAGTTGTTTAGTAATTGAGAAAGAGTAAACAGAAAAATGAAAACAAGAATTTAATGTACGTAGTTCTGACCTACGGTTTACATCCACAACAAAAAGCTCTTTAAGGCCTTTTTTTTTTTTTTTTTTCCTAATTAAGTCTTCAGGTTACAATAAAATCAATATAAGGTTTATATACTAAAGAATTCTAAACTAATTTTAAGGCTTGTTTGATTGGTTTACATGTACATAGTCCTACAATAAGTTCCAAGTTTTTTTGGTCATAACAGAAAGCGTAATTTAACCAAATGAAAGAAGAAGAAGAGGGTGGAGTGAGGAAAAGAAAATTCCATGTTCTGGTAAGCAAGTATTGAATGAACCAAGGAGGCCAATCAATTAGAAAGAATAGAGAGTGATGGAAAATGAAGTAAGCATCGGACTCTTGTAGTTGTTCCTTTGATCATCCTGAAGTTATGGAGCTAATGAAACATTGTGATAAACCTAATGTAAGGTTTATGTATTAAAAAATTCTAAACTAATCTTAATCGGCTTGTTCCACAAATGGGGCTACAATAGATTTGAAATTTTTTGAAGTCATAATATCTCATAGTCGTGATTTAAGAAGAATAATTAAAAGAAGAAAAAGGTGGAAAAGAAAATTCCGTGTTTTTGAAATTAAACGCGATCACAATTCACATGTACTTGGCCCACGAAGGAAATCACCTTTTTGATTTCCATTTTATCGTATCACTCACGTCTTGATCAATCGTATGTTATGGTTCAAAGCTTTGAATTGGTCATAAAATTAAAGCAGGGTCCGACGCCTAGTCTTTTTTTTTTGATAATTGGGTCCGACGCCTAGTCAATATAGAAAGTAGATAAATGAACGTATAGAACATGAATGATATCATATATATGGCACTGTAGGACTACATTAATTGCTAAAAGCAATCGCATGTACCTACAACTACAGAAGAATAATGAAAGTGAACCGTTCGAGATTAGTGTTATTCTTCTATTTTGCTCTCATTCATGATGTTATTCCCACATCTGCCCAATACTGTTATGAAACTGGTAACTACACCAGTAACAGTAATATCCGGCAAACCTCGACAGCCTCCTGGCTTCCATGTCTTCCAACACCAAAATCGATTATGGATTTTACAATTTCTCTGCTGGTGAATATCCTAACGAAGTAAACGCAATTGCACTCTGTAGAGGAGACATTTCACCCAAAGATTGCCGTACTTGTATCAATAAATCAAGTCAAGACCTCTTAAAGGCTTGTCCAAACCAGAAAGAAGCAATATTTTGGGCTGCTTTATGTTTTGTTCGATATTCATTCAGATCCATATTTGGTATTATGGAAGCTGACCCAAAAACAGCCTATTACAACATAGGAAACGTCTCAGACGTAGTAGAGTTCAACAATGTGCTATTCCCCTTGTTAGAGAGCCTAAGAAACCGTGCTTCTTCAGGGAATTCTACTCTCAAGTTTGCTCTGCAGAATGTGCCTGCCCCAGACTACCAAACCATATATGCACTTCTCCACTACACCCCTGATTTGACCAAGCTAGATTGCAACAGCTGTTTGTCGCAGGTTCAATCATATATTCCACAATGTTGTAATGGAAAGCAAGGAGGGATCTTTGTAGCACCCAGCTGTAATTTAAGATTTGAGATATACACTTTTTATGACCCTTCAGCTGAGGGACCACCACAGTCACCGCCACCACCACCATCATCACCAATCCCACCAGTATTGCCTCCAACTACACAAGGTATGCATTTATGGCATTGATGTATTATGCCTTTCAAGTTAACATATCTTCTTGGATTGATTTATTGGTTAAAACATAGGCAAAGTTTCTTAAGTTAGTTACATTAAGTTTTCAAATTAAATTCAAATGCATGGTTACTTTAACCAATAAAATACAAATATTATCATATTTTTCAAAAATAATTAAATTTAACGGAATTATATGTTTGAATTCAATTAAAAAATCTAATGTAAATAACCGAAAGAACTATTCATTATTTATTTATTTGTTTTCATGAAAGGCTGAGTGGGATGAGGGTATTAGTCCTCAAATAATAATGTTCGGAATACAAAAACAATTTCGTGATACTTTCAAAATTGTTAATAATGTAGTAAAATTTAATTTGAGTAACATCATTGTTCAGCTGGAACCATTAATAACATCAATTTTTATTAACTCATCACAGCATACCGTATCAATTATGTTTGGTTACGTTTATCTGCCGATTTCATTATTTACAGTTTATTTGCTGATTTCATAATAAATTTACTTTCATTTCTTGGCGCCATTTTGGTGCGTGGAATCGTGTTATATAAACTGCTCACACACCCAACCACCACCACGTCCCAATGTGGGACTGCCGTAAAGGTCACCTTCAGGGACAGACGGCAACATGCCTTTTTTGATTAAGCAACACGCCACACCAAAATGCTTAAGCTATATTTTGATGTACAAAATCGCATATACACTACTCACACACTCAACCACGTCCCGATGTGGGACTCATTTCTTGCATACCTCTAACTTGGTCTATTCGATAATTATATGGATTCTTAACCGTATTTGATAATTATATGGATTCTTAACCGTTTAATTAGCGGGTATGTAATTATTTTAATCGTTTATTTGATAATTACATATATACCCTCTTAAACCAATTCATTGAGATATGAATGTGACTGATCAGTGGATACTTATTTCTTTTTGACCAATTTATTAGTAGTCCTCAAGTAATAATGCTCAGCACACCAACGAGGGCCACTTTCAAAGAGTCTTAATTTGCTTTCCTCTCGCTAAGTTCAACTTTGTAGTTTTCAATCTCAATCATTAAAATTGAATTCTAAAGTTTTACATGAGATTTCAATCCGTTGAAATCACACCCTTGTACTATAAGAACCTGTAACACGTTAGAAAATATGAGCCTTTGGCATGCATTATGTGGTCCATGTTGACCTCATATAAGCAATCCCAATTTATCCACCCAATCACGCATAACATGAATCTCTAGCTTAATGTCAATTTCTTTTTCTTAATAGTCAAAAACAAATTACTTATTATAACAATTTCACAATCTTATTATTTACATACCAGGATTGTTTAGTCTAACAAAAAGAATAAAGATACTCATCAGAGTGTAGCTTAATTGATTGAGCACTTGGGATGTTACTTTGAAGTCTTAGGTTCAAGTCCTGCGAAACTTTTCTTGGATTACTTGACACACAAATCTGATGGATGAGGTCGAATTTTCCAATTAGGGGTGGAGTTTTGTATCCGTGGTTTACCAATTAGGAGTGGGTTCGAAGGGCCCTGTCTTAAGGGGTTCCGCGTCATCAAAAAATAAATTGAATAAAGATATAGGTACCCCAATAGTTTTTTTAGAGGGGAAAAAACAAGAAAACCGTAAGTAGAATCAAATAATCTACTTAACCAAATTCTTTTAAATCTCTTGAAAGGGGTTAATTTTATCTTCCGGCCAATAGATCACGCTCACCGTTGCATCATCTGAAAAAATAGTATCAGGTACCAAGGTGCCACACTTAACCAAAATTAGTACACAACAATTCATGTCAGTATAAAAAATTAATGTCAAGGCTTAAACATATGCAATTCTATGGAATCATAGGCAACACTTCAAGGCAATGGCATCTTCAAGTTTGCTTAATTTCATCCTATCTTTCGTAATACGATAATAAAGGAAGAAATTAGGATAAGTGGGCTATTTTAAGAGAGAGTGATGCTATATCTATATTTAAGTTTTTTTTTTTTTTTTTTTTAATTTATGTATCCACTGTTAATGTTAATTCCGAAATTCAACGCTCGGAATGTTTTAATAAAAGTAGAGTTCCGGATTTTGCAGGAAAGGAGAGTAACTCATCTCAAACTGCAATCATTATAGTAGTGTCAACTATTTCTTCTGCTGTACTAATCATCTCTAGCTGCATCTACATCTATTTGAGAGCGAAGAACGAAAGGGAGAAAATTGAAAGTAAGTTAGAAATTGGTTTACCTTTCCTTGTTGCTAAATGCTAAGTATATCATTTCAATAAAGGTAAGAAAAATCACCATATTCAGGCCATTTGTATGTAGTGGTAGTATATAAATTGCATGAAGTACTCAGAAATATTAGTGACAATAAGATTCCACTTTTTTAAGGAGTATTTTTCCTGTATTATTTTAAATAGAACAAAACATAATTGAG